>VTPC01004244.1:0-49614 GCA_011009095.1 Ignelater luminosus
CCTGCTTGTAAAAGTTCAAGGTTTTATGGTCATATAGTACCCGACACCGCATCTGTTAGTGATTAACGCATTGAGTAAACAGAACTGATAATATTTGTAATTTTTATTGACTTCCTTTTGCTTTCGTTTTTGCCTTTAATTAGCGTGTAATTCGGAACAAATAAAATTTTTAAAATCAAGGTCGTCGGTGTGAGTACTTACACCCCGGCCCCCGACGACTAAATAAAACCGCAATTATTTTGAAAAATCAAACCTAAGTCATCTTTTCTAGCTAATTCTTGAAGCCTTTAATTAGCCTTAAATTATCTATTAGCAAGTTTTTCAAAATCAGGATCGTACATGTGAGTACTTACACACCCGCCCCCGACAACCAACTTAGACCGCAATTATTCTAAGAAAATCAGTCATAAGTCATCTTTTCTAGCTAATTCTTGAAGCCTTTAATTAGCCTTAAATTATCTACTAGCAAGGTTTTCAAAATCAGGATCGTACGTGTGAGTACTTGCACCCCCACCCCCGACAACCAACTTAGACCGCAATTATTCTAAGAAAATCAGTCATAAGTCATCTTTTCTAGCTAATTCTTGAAGCATTTAATTAGCCTTTAATTATCTACTAGCAAGTTTTTCAAAATCAGGATCGTACATGTGAGTACTTACACCCCCGCCCCCGACAACTAACTTAGACCGCAATTATTTTGAGAAAATCAAGCATAAGTCATCTGTTTTTTGAAGCCTTTAATTAGCCGTTAAGTACTTTAAAATTAGATAAGAAATTCAAAATTAGAAAAGATTATCAAAATTGGGGTCGTAATTATAAATTTTGTAAAAATCAAATTTCAATAAACAAATAAAAAAAATTTTTTTAATTCGCTGTAGATGGAGCATAATGAAAGCTTTTATAGAAGACTGGTACTGATAGCAGTTATAGCGATTTATTCCAAATACTTTAGAAAACGCCTACATTTGTTTTGCTGAACAAAGAAATTTAAATAAAATTAAAGACAAAATTATATGCAATGTTACATATACAAACTACTAACTAAATTATATTGTACAAGTGGAAAATATTTTATGTTTCTAAACTAAATAATCAAGGAATTACACACTAAATTTTAATTTGTAGCTTTTATATCTGTTGACATAATTAACTTGTGATTTAGAATGGTTTACTTTTCCATCAACCACATTGTATTATGAATTTGCAGCTTCTGATACTTTTCCAGTATTGCTAGGTAAGCGATTCTTCCATCAAGTCTGGATTATTTATAAGTGGTTTATAGGTGAAAATTCATTGTTTACCGCTTAGCGGAAATTCTAACTTTTTAAAAAATTATGAGCAAGAAAACTAGCAAATTCTAATCTTTTATGATAATATAATTCTATTACCCACAAAATTTAACCAAATGATGTGAACGGCGGCATTTCGGGAGTTAAGAATTCTTATTTTTATATTATACTCCCTTGTAGTTTCTAGTATAATATTCTTCGACACTTCATACAGGGTCAAAACTGCAATAAATTACATTTTTGCTAATACTTTACCATAAAGATGAACTGAATTACACTTTATTTTCAAGGTAAACTTAACGCTACAGAATCTACAAAAGAGTTATTCGCGACTTCGTCTATTATAGTGAAAGAAGAAGATAACCAATTTTAAAAGGTACAGGTTTATGATTTCTGATTTAAGAGGTTATTGTGATGTCTTTAAATGAATTTTTCTCCCTATTGCTGCATTTCCTGAGAAAGGTCGAGACAGTAGCCTTACATCTGCTTAAAAGGATTAATTCTGGAATTTTAAATTTCTTAAATTACCTTTAAATAGGGCCGAAACTTTCTGTACGTGACAATTTCAAAACCATGCTGCACCAACGGCATTATGTTAATAGTAGCAATTAATTTTGCAATCCTTATCTTTGGTTTTCAAGTGTGTTCAAAATTCATTCCAAAGGTACCCTTGTCAGAAATCTTCAAAAATATAGAAATTTTGCCGAGAAGATTACAATTAAACAGATTTCAGATGCATGAGGGGTCATAACCCACCAATTATTCGCATTATCAGTTTTAATTATATTTTAATTAGAAGAAGTTAGATTTATTATTTTATTGGCCAGATTTTACGATTATTATTTAATGTGTGTGCCCGTTAGATTATGCTCAGTTTTCTTTGTTATAATAAAACTTGTTCTTTCTCTTTTGTGGTATTATTAATTCTTTTTGTTCCTGTTAAGTTTTAAGTTCTGATGTGTTTGATTATGTTTATTAAATAATGTTAAAAAAATGTGTTGTGCCCCGTTTTTAAATACACAAAGGAGTCTTCGAATACAATGAAACAGCAGTTAAATCCACAACAAAATTTATCTTTTTTGTAAGAAAAAGAAATAAGATACCTACAGTATTCTATAGTTTTTCGCAACATAATCTTTATCTGTTAGTTTTTAAGGGAGTAGGTGCCAGTACTCACACTTACGGCCATGATTTGAGAAAACTGGTTTGTTAATAATTAAAGACTGATTAACGGCTTTAAGAATCCCCAAGAAAAAGATTAGTATTGTTTAACTTTCTCAAAATAATTGCGGTCTAAGTACTCACACGTACGATCCTGATTTTGAAGACCTTGCTAGTAAATAATTTAAGGCTAATTAAAGGCTTCAAGAATTAGCTAGAAAAGATGACTTAGGTTTGATTTTTCAAAATAATTGCGGATTTATTTAGTTGTCGGGGGCCGGGGTGCAAGTACTCACACCGACGACCCTGATTTTAAAAATTTTATTTGTGTATAATTAGAGGCTAATTAAAGGCTTTCGGTATTGTTCTGGAAAATTAAATTTTCTTTCGATTGTTTTCGCCTAAGTGAACTCCATCACTTTAGTTTTGATTGGTTTTCAACAGAAGTAGTTAACAAATTGTCGAATCTGAAGATTTGCGATGTCATCGTGAAGCCTTTAATTATCCTTTAATTATTCACTATTTTTATCCAGATTTATCAAGTCCGTGTCTTAAGTTCCACTAATTATTTCTAAACCTAGCGGAATCTTTAATTTAAAAAAAATTGAAGAGCCTTAAATTTGAAAATGTGGCACTTAATGAGCCTTTTATTTTCCATATGGTCCCATAGATTTTTTACGATATGGTTCCGCCTACTTTATACTACTATATCTGCCTCTATACTGAATATTTTCAGTTTTTGTAACAAACATGAGTTGTTTTAAGGCCATTATTTTTTTCTGCGTTTTTCCATTTTCTTTTGCACAAATACAGTAATATTGATTGCAATTGAACATGTGTAGCACTTCCACGTTACCATTCTCGATGGTTATGGCTCTCTCTTTCTCTGCAACTGCTTTTATTTGATTCCAAACCACAAAATGAATATTATCATACACTGTCTTGTAGTTTGTAATAAGATTCTTTTGACATACAAGGCATATTTAATATAGCAGCAGTTTGGTTTATGTGTGCGTAAGCGCTTCCGGTCATAATTCTATCGGGTTATTTTTCATCAAAAACAACCATCTTAAATTCATATAGTTAAGCTTGAATCATGCCTTTGAGAAGTAGCTGGGGAAACAGAATCCGTCTTTAATAGAACCACATCGTGTCATTTTGTAAAAGGCGCACTTTAGGGCAGTTCGTATAAACTTTGTTTTTTATGGTCTGTCACACTTCTAGAACTTGGGAACATTGTAAAGGTACACCCTGTATAAATTGCTTTAATTCAAAAACTGCACAGCATACTAAAAGTCTAGGTTGCCATAGAAAGTCAAAATTTTTGTGTCCAATCAAGATTGCATAGAACGTTAATCTTTGTATCTAGAAAGAAGAGATTAAGTGACTTACATTACATGAGACTGAAGAACTGCTTATTGCCAACTGCTTTTACTTGACGCTTTTGGCTGGATAACAATTTTGACTGCACAAATTAAATGAATTTTTCACTGCTTTTATCCGACTCAAAGGACCAAAAAGATGTTTAAGATTGATCTTTGATAGCTTTGGTTTGGCATAATAAAACAGTGAATGCACTTACTTACTTAACTGGTATTTATTTTACTTACTTAATTGCCTTAGGCTTGTCTTCTAACGGAATATAGTTGCCAGCGTCTGGAAGTGTTCTGGTGGGTTACACATATCAACCATCTATATAACTAAACTACTCATTTTAAAAAAGTAACATCAACTACCAAAAGAATTAATAATTGAATTAGTAGTGTAACTATTTAGCAGTTGACTACTATCCATATTTGATCTTGACCTATAGCCCAATCAAATAGTAGGTATGTAATCTTTTTTGAAATGATATGTTGCAATGCCACAAATCTTGCGATTCTCAGTTGTTGCCGCTGCCAAAGCCAATAAAAGATGTCAAAATTAAAAGTTTTTTATCCCATTTTGGGAGCGTCCTATGGTTTAGATGCAGACAAGTCTTTTGGACCTAGTGTGCATCCAAATCGAGACATTTCAAAAGATTAAATTTTGACATTTTTTTGTCTTAGACGTTGTTGGTGTGGTACAATATTATGCTTTTTCTTGTGTCATGATTGTGAATGTGTGCGTTTGTGGTATATTTATTAATTTGTTTTTTGACGTAGCATAGTTTTTGATGTACTATCATAAAGTATAAAGACATTATTCGTAGTTCTTCAAACAGTAGCTTACAGTGTTCCCGTTGATTTGCTTCTTTAATAGCACGGACTGCGGCTTTCTGCAGTGTAAAGACTCTATTTAGATGCGTTTTAGCTGCGTCGCCCTATAGCATCATCCCATATGAGAAACGAGAATGAAACGTGGTGTAATAGCATGTTAAAGCAGCCTCTTTATTAGTAATTAGTTTTATTTTGCTTATTTCGTATACCGCTTGGCTTAATTTAGAAGAGAGTTTATGTGGCTTTGCCAAGACATAGTCTCGTCTAAATGTATTCCTAAGAAATTTACTGGTGTTTGAGAATTTATATATATTTTTTTTATAGCAAAAGTTAGTGTTTGTTTTTTCCTTATTCTAATGAAGGTTGTTGGGATCAAACCAAAGTTTTGAATTTGTTAGAATGTGTTTTGTTAATTTAGTGGTGTCTGTATCTTTGTCAATGTTAGTATGCAGTGTTGTGTTATCTGCATATAGGATTGGAAACATGGACGTCCGCTCCTATGGGCAAGGAGTAGCGCTTGCCCCCACCCCTGGATTCTTAAATCGTATCTCGTTATCTATTTCTGTACGTATTTTTATATGTGGTTTATATTATAAATTTGTTTGGTTAGCCTCCCCTCTGGAAATCATCGAGCGGACGCCCATGATTGGGAAGACATTTGATTGTGTTATATTGTTCGGATAATCATTAATGTCCATTAAGAATAGAAAAGGACTTAATACAGAGCCTTGTGGCACTCCTGCTTCTACGTTTCTTATATTGATTTTTTGGTTATCTAAAAATACCTGCTGTTGTCTATTTTGCAAAAAAGTTGCACTTACAGATTTTGGCGTGCCTCTGAGGTCATAATGCTTCTTCAACTTGCTTGTATCGTTGATCCTTATAATGAAGTAGGTGTTCCTGAGGCAGTGTTTTGTTAGATCGATGATGTGATCTGGTGGTTTATATTTTCTCCGGGTTATTTCCAATGTTTCGTCTACTGGAACGTTGGTAAATAATGATACCACGTCGAAGCTGACTAGCAGGTGGTCTGGTTGAACAGTTTCTTTCTTCAGTAACTCGATGAAGTGGCTTGCGTTCTTCACGCAAGATTTTACTTCTTCGGTGTGATGTTGTAGCTGTTTGGCCAGATATCTTGCCAGTAGTTGTGACGGGGATCCAATGGAGCTAACTATGAGCCTTAGTGGTACACTTTCCTTGTGGATCTTGGGTAGACCGTAGAATTTTGAGCATCTTGATGATTTCTTTCTTGGTATCACTTGCAGTTGTGTTTCTTCATCGATCGGGCTGTTTTTGATCTTGATTTTCGTTTCCAAGTATGTAATGCAATCCGTTGTCATTGGTTGGTACACCCGATCTTCTAGGAGGGATTTTATTTTTGCGTCGTAGTCCTCTATGTATATTACTATGGTTGCATTGCCCTTGTCTGCTGGTAGAATAATGATGTTCTTGTAGCTCTTTTCTCCATTGCTTTGCTTATTTTATCTTTCCAGCTTGTTCGTGGTCTTCCTTTCTTCCTTCTTCTTTTCGGAGTTCTTTCGAGTATTTATCTTGGTAGTCTATCTATTCCCATTCTTCTCATATGGCCGTGCCAGCTTAGTTTTTTGCTTTCAATCGCGTCTAGTATTGTATCCTGTATTCCCATTCTCTGTCTAATAGTTTCATTTCTAACACGATCTTGAAGTGTCACACCGCAACATCTACGCCAATATGTATTTTCTACTGCTTGTACTCTATTCTGTATTTGTTTATTCATTGTCCAAATTTCTGATCCATAGGTGACACAACTTTCTATAATAGATTTAAATATGTGTATTTTAGTATTTTTACTTATGTTTTTATCCCAGAAAAGCGAATTAATTTTTGCATTTAATTATTCATATTTATAATAATATTGAAAACTCATCATCATCATATTGTCTGATCTGGAAGATTAGAAAATCTTGGAAACTTGATACTTGGGAAAGATTCAAGAACTTGGTTTGTGGCAAAAACGTTATTGCCCAATACACCGAAATTCTCCATTTGAATGTGGCCTCTATCTATTGAGAGTTACCGTATAAGTAAAGATTTGACTAAGTTCTTAAAGGCAAATGGTAACTAAACTACAGTTCAATAAGTAAGGAAATATTTTGTTATTTATTCAAGTTGAACGTACGTATTTAGTTGCTTATATTATAAGTTAGATTAACTTTATTTAGTTTAAACAGATTATCTTGGTTCAGTTGGTTTATCCTAAAATAATTCTTGTTGATCAGCAGCACTCTTTTTAAGAATTTTATTCAACGAATAATTTTCATTACCTTGATATTTTGGTTAATTAACTATTAATAAATCAGATCAATAATTATTTGATACAAGATTTTTTAATTAATTAAAATTATGATGTTAATAACATCTTTATTTCTTTACCTAATAAAAATTCTGTAGGTAAGTAGATACTAACTAAAGTAAATATTTACACAGTACTACAATGTTAGAAGTGTTAGCTATGTATACAACTAAATACAATTTAGACTTTATGGTAATTTTTAATTGACTGCTTTAAATCTTAAAGTAGAAATTTATATAAAATAATAATTGCAAAGATAATCGTCACATCCATTCCTCTGGTAAGTCGAACAGCCACATTAACGCCGTGTTGTTCGCACGAACTTAAAACTGCTTTGTAATAAGAACTTATAATAGTTGAATCTACATCGTTTCGACATTCGTTGATAAGACATTCTCTTACAGCTTTTGCATCACTGAAACATGTGAATAAACATTTGAAATTTGTTTCAGGCACAAAACATACATAGATAATTTGGCATTAGCATTATTGGCATTGGCACTACAGTGACAGCAAGCTGTCTTCATATTCAGCTAGTGGTAGTTTAGCTATATGTATGTTTTGAGTCATTCGAAACAGATTGTCTAGCATATAGATTACCAATCATGAGATAAATTTGTCAGAATGCATATGTCGCGTTGCACAATGACTAAATCAAATACTATTCGCAGATTCTAGACATTCTGTAAATAGTCTAATACATTTTAGACAAACTCCAAATTTTCTGACCGCTCGAATTGCAGAGCAATAAGAATATTCTTACTATTATTAATTTAATCACATAGGTATCACTACTCAAGGCACATTTGGAGAATGTAAGATTCTTATAATAGTCATCAATCTGCGAATTGCTTTGTTTCTGCCAATAACGAATTTTTCACTTCGGTAACATAAGCAAACGTATTTTTAATGGCTTACCTGCACGCCATGTAGTCTCTCAAAACAAATCCAGGCTGAGTAAATTTTTTTACAAAGTTTGTATCAGATAGGCATTTTTGAGTAATTTCAGGTCCATGTACATCGCAAAAGTTTGCATACGAAATATTTTCAGATTGCGCTGAAATTTTTACTTATTGTTAGAACAATGTTTTTATAAACAGACTTGTACCTCTAAGAAAATCTTTGTTTTAGAATATTTATATACAGCGTGTCTCGAAATCTATTACCCAGTCGCAAAAAATGGTTTCTTTATAAAAAAAGAAATCGAAAATAAAAAGTGGAAGAATGTCGAAATCTTCATAGTTTACTAGATATTTACCAGTTTGAGACTAAATTTTTTATTGAAAGATAAAAACCAATGCCATAGCAGCAAAGACTTCTAGTGTGGCAACTGATAATATTAGCCTGAAGCTTAGTTTCTTTTTTGAAATTATTTATTATAATTTTATTATTTATTATTGCAATATCTAATTAACTGTAAATACAGCGACATTTTTCCTTTCTTTATTTTTAAGTCATTTCCTCATAAAAGAGACGTTTTTAATTGCCGGACCATCAGTTTTGTGACACCCTAGATATTTACACAATTTATAAACGAATATATCGACACATTTACAGATTTCATTTCAATATTGCATGCTATTTTCGAGATAGTGGGAAATCAAAATTTCGAGAGACGCAGTTTGTTAGATAACGATGTATCTCTCGAGAAAAATGCAAAAGGAAAGTTTACTGTGTTATTTTCCGAACTACCATACACCAGAGCAAGTAATAAATTCTCCAAGGGGAGAACGTGTTTTTTCTCAAAAGCATTTGATATGTAAATGTCCCTAACAAAATTAAATTTTGTATAGTAATTACCTAATATTAACTGTTTGTTATCTCTACAGAATTCAATAATATTATCCTTCAAAATTCTGATGTTCAGACTTCGAAGAAATTTTTCTTCGGGTTGTAGATGACCTTCTATTTCATTAAAAAAATGTTGAAGACATCTGTACTGAATGGGAGCATTTATTGTACAATAATATTCAAGCCATTCTTTCCAATCCAGTGAAACCTGTTCATTTCTCTTTAAACACTCGCCATAGTTGATAAGGGCTTTCTATAAAATCAAGCAAAATTCAAAAAATTATTCTATTTGGAAATTGATCTTTATTGGTAGTTACAAATGCAGATTTTTGCCTATATCGAACAAGCTTACAATTAAAAGAAAATCATTACTTACCTGTAATTCATTCAATACAATGTCGTCACAATTTTCTGAGCAGTTTTGTTTAACAAAAGCATGTAGATCTGATTGGCCACCTACCCCAGAGAGCAACAGAAAAACTAAAATATGACTCTGTGGTAGTATATGTTAATACAAGTTAACAATAATATCATTTCGACGCAAAATTAAGAATTAAAATACTTACACGAAAATGCCAGAACTGCTGTACAGGTATGCCTCATTTTTCTGTTTTGTCAAATAGCTTCAAGTTATATATATCCAGTGTATTTCACTACCCAAAACAGAATTTAAGTGTTAATAATTAATAATGTTATAGGTAGGTTGTGCTATATTAGTATAGAATAAATGGACCTAGGATCTTTCTAAAGCTAGATGTCAGAAATTGTATAATCAAGGGAAAACCATTTTTTCGAATCACTACTTGGGAATTATTTTAGATAAATGAAATAGATGAATATTAATTGTTTTACTTTACGTAAAAAATTAATCCTCAAGATGGGTTTTTTATGATTTTACAAACATCACTCTAAATATCGCTGCATGAAGAAATTACGGGACAATAAATAGTAAATTATACCTGAAAAATTACAGAGAGATAAAAAAGAACGAGTACTTACATTTCATTCACCGTGTAGTTAGTTTCACAAACATTGATCATTGTATGCCTATGCTATTACGCTGCCGTTGCGTATTGAGAATCAACTTCTGAGAAGCATTTTGGTAAAACCCACGAGCAGCCAAGCAATTTTTATATTTAGATACAGAAAAATAATTTTGCATAAAAAAGATCTAACTTGATGATTGTATTACCTTACCTTTATGAGCTAACTTTTAACGGTATTTTATTATTCTAATGTACTTAGTTATTGTATTTGTTCACCCGTATGTTTGCTATTATTGTTAAGCTATAAAATACATTTTTTTTATGTTTTATAACAATTTCCATTGAGTTAACGTTATGTATGAAATTGAAAATAAAGTTTTTATTTTTATTTAAAAAGTTCAAAACAGATCCAAAGGCGGAATACATCACGCAATGGTTAAAACAGGGTCAGTTTTTCAAGGTTAGTATTATCCGAATTCTCTAGAAGAGGAGCGATTAATAACAAGCTCCGAAACCGGTTTTTATATCATGTTCAGGTATGTTATGCAATTATAAGGCGCTTAAAACTTTAAAAATGTTAAATTAGTAACGCTACAAAGACGTACTACGTGCACGCATACACGGAGTTATCTTGTTTTAGCAAATTGTTACCATGTTTGTTTTTGAAATAGTTACAAGCATTGACCTATTTAGTCTTCTTTTCACAGTAACATACAGGCTGTATCAACCAGTGGCTTAGCTAGCTGACGACTAACTGTGCAATACCGAAGGTGCCAAAGATCCCCGATTGTTAACTAAAATAAAAATTTCCAATTTTTTATTACTAGATTTCAACCAATCCACCAGCAAAAAGGTATTTTTTTCTATTTTATGGCAATACTGAAAGTGCGCAGAAAGGCAGTCATGAGTAGCAACATATTTATTCTTTGTGTACCAAGTCTTTAAAGGTTAAACCAGTCAGATATGAGACAACCTTACCTTTACTGATTTTTAGCTTTCTGAAGAAAGTTCAAAACGCAATCTTGAGACGCCGCAGGCGGCTTTTACTTTTCTTAATTGTCCACGTGTTAATGAGTGTAAATCATACCTAGAAAATCCCAAAGTTTACACCTGAGACATACCACTCAAATGTTCTGCTTTTTAAAGGTCTCTCAATCTCTACCAAAGAAACCTTTTTTTATAATTTCTATATTATTCCTGCTTTTAATACGAAGATTAATACTTTGATGCTTTTTCCTTCCCAGAGCACAGTTAAAGTAATAATAGTAGTTTATTCCTTAATCAGAGATATTGGACTGTATATACGATCTTGATAAAGTAAAGAAACATTTTTCTTCAGCACAAAAACTTACTAGTCTAAGCAAGCTCAAAAGATTCTATGTTGTCACCTTTGAAGTAGAATTTAGTCTGCTGTAGTATGAACTGAAATTACAATATTGGTTAGGTTTTTTGTTGTTACTATTAACCTAATTTCATAAAACGATATAACTGTTAGATACTTATAGCTTGACTTCTCTAAAACCAGTCAAAGAATTGCGTTGAATTAATCACTTATATTACAAACAGTACTTTCAGGTTTTGCTACTGATGCTGAATTTACTTTGAGCCTCCATATTCACCAAATTGTAGGAGAGTCCTAAGTAGTCATACGTTCCAACTTTGAAGTTGAAATTTCTTATGCCGGTTTTCTAGTTGGATAGTTTTGGTAATCTTTCAAAAGCTCTCCTAAAAATTACATTTTTTAAGATATGACTCTATTGTTCCGGACTAGCGATATAAAGACAAACAATGTGAGTCTTACAACCTCTGACCAGATATATTTCTTCCCGTCAATATTACATCAATATTATCAAATTACTTAGCAATGTCTCATTCGTTTCCTGCACAAGCTTTTGTTAGTAAGACTAGCACAGTCTTGTCTGTTTTTGACTTGCAAACACTTTTTTGATATCTACAATATTTAGTTTGATCAGTATGTTGAGGTTTAAGAAGAAATGTAGATAAATGCCCAAAAGACTCAGAATTCAGGGTAGGTGCTTTTAACCGTTAGAGTTTTTGTTCTTTTGACTGCTTTACTCATATGCCTTAGGTGATTCCAAAGGCAGAAGTTTATCAAGGCTAAATCGGGCATTAAGATTTACTTTATCAATCATTAATGGATTAGTAAATATTCTAATGCATGTGACAGTTGATTTTAATATAGGACAGAGAACAAAGCAACATTAGATATTGATTTCGAAAAACTGAAATTTACATATAGTATTCCAAAAGATATAGTGCGTTTGTGACCTTAGCTTACAGTAAATTCTACAAGTTCGTCGCAGCAGGGAGTCATAAATCCGCTTACCTGTTAAGACC
This sequence comes from Ignelater luminosus, assembly GCA_011009095.1. NCBI lineage: Eukaryota > Metazoa > Arthropoda > Insecta > Coleoptera > Elateridae > Ignelater > Ignelater luminosus. The sequence goes on from VTPC01004244.1 coordinate 12,116, forward strand.
TTTTCTAACATTGACACAGGGACGTATTGAGATAAGTCTTATTTTCGTAAATATGTTAGAAATGTAAATCATTTCAATACGGTTCTCGGTTTACCCAATCGTCTGCGACACGTGCTACTGCTTGTATTTGTTGATTTTTATGAGACCCGCTGTAAAATACCCACGAAGTCAGCGTCATACACGCCTTATATCTTTTGGAATACCATACAAAAATAAATAAAAAATTTTATATCCTTTCAGGTATGTCCACAGACAACAGTATTGTATGGCTGCTTGGTACAGAAAGGGAGATTTCCAATTGTTTCCTACATTAATTTAATTATTGAAGAAATACTTGTTAAATAACATATTAAAATTTTGAATTTTTAAGGTGCCAGTCGTGATGCAATAGAAAAGATAAGCAAGATGCTAAAACCCATAAAACAATTTTAATGATATTAACAATTTATTAAAACATCACAACATATATAAAGAGGCAAGAATCTAATTATAAACAGGCATAGAAAAAAGGAACTTTATTGGGTTTCATTTTGCCATTTCGAAACGAGCTTTAGGTACTTGGAGATCTTTTGCACGCATGAATGGAAATTCTAGAAAAACAAAAGTAAGTGTAGGAGATAAGAGGTAATTAAATCTTATACATTACTATTTTGGTATTGATCTACAAAACTAAGAAAAGTCATGAAAAACCTTTAATAAAAACGGTCAGTTTGGAGATTAAAATTTTGAACCTTTTGAATGCGAACCTTTAGAGTAAAGACAATTTACTGCTCAACTACATCGGCGTCGTTAGTTATTGGCCTGCACGAATTCCAATCATTATTTTGCACTTTGTAAGAAAGATCCTGTCACCGCCCATGACTATTTTGCTTAAACAGACAGTGTTTACATCTGCCATAGGCGCTGACTAAGTGAGTGCTTCGGGGCTTGAGCACCCACGGTAAAACACGTATCAATAGAAAAGATTCAATTAAATACTAAATGTAACTATAAAGTAATATTAATCTTATATTTTAAAAATATTCAGCACCCACAGAAATTTTATAAAGTCAGCGCCTACGCATCTGTCTGTGCAGGACCGCTGGCATACGTTAACCTAACCGGCTATGCTGTCTACCCTGTGATTGAATGCAAAACACATTGCCTATTTTTTAATTACAGCACATTTCATTGTTTAAGCAACTTGTTACTATGTTGCTGGCTTTGCTAGCATCTTATTGTTGTCTTTCTTAGACAGATACAAACAGATTTGGAAATAAATTAAGCTCCCATAGAGTTCATCTCCTGATTATGACCTTGTATAAATCACATATAGTTAGACCACTTCACAAAGTACACTAAACTGCGCTTCCTGGTGGTACTACTATACAAATCTTCCTTACGGTGAGCAGAGTCAAGAATTTGGGTGCTACCTTGCTCGCTTCCCTGATCTTTCTTTTTTGGATACCAGATGTGAGTTCCCTTTCATTTTTTTCAGATTATAACTTAAAGAACTTATGCTCAATAAATTGAACTGGTCGGCGCATATTGCTGATCTCAGAAAAACACTGCATAAGTTTAGCCATATATGCTGAGAAGACAATTGTTTATCATTCTTACTTTATTTATAACTTACCTAGATATCGATTATGCAGAGAATTCTTTTCAAAACTAAAAATATTTTCTTCGGTGACACTTTACATTAACAAAACATCACAATTCATGTTTATTCGTAAAAACGAACTGATATGTGCTTTTGATATACAGGGTGTTTACTATACATGCACCAAAGATTTAGGAAGTTATTCCTTGTAATATTTTAAAATTTTTTTGTCCTCGAATGATTTTCGGAAAGACGCTTTGTTTGGAAGATAGAGGGCGATAAAAGTAAGATAAAACCACAATGTACTGCACTGGGCCCACGGAATACAAGAAATGTCCAGAAATACGTTTTCACTGTGACTTGTCATCGTTTCTATAGTGTCTTGTCATTTTCTCTCTTTGAAAATTGTCAAGATTGATTGTGTCGCGTATTTTTGTTTGACACTTAAGCTTTTGTTAGTAAAGCTCTCTAATATAAATAGCCATGTGAACGCCGAGATAGCAGATATGCATTTTATGTATGGACTTGCCAATGGGAATTTGTTAGAGGCTAGGCGGTTATATATGTGCACCAGGAAGACTTACCGGTGAGGTTTATCGAGATTTTTTTGTAAGAATCACTACCTGGGTTTCTAGAGGATGTATCTACCATTTGCAACGAAAAATGTAATGTGGTTTGTGCACCAGGACATTTTAGTATGGTTGCTCATGAGTTTTTAAACGCAACAAATAAAAATCGCTGAATTGGTCAAGGTGGATTTCACTTATGGCTTGCTTGATTTCCAGACTTAAGTTCTTTGGACTTTTATTTATGGGGCAATTTGAAAACATTAGTGTACACTACTCCAATGGAAAATGAAGAAGATTTAAGAAATTGGATAATCGAGGGGTGCAATGCAATAAGAAACAACCATGGTATTTTTGAAAAAGTTTGGCAATTAATGAGGAGAAGATTGCATGCATGCATCCTAGCTGATAGTAGTCATTTTCAGCAGTTTTTGTAGATTAAGAATCTTTACATGTAATATGAATTAATAAAGTATTGTTTTTTTTCGAAAAGGTTTTATCGCCCTGTATCTTCAAAACAAAGCGTTTCCGAATATCAGCTAAAGACAAAAAATCTGAAAATAACCCGACGAATAACCCCTGGATTTTTGCCGCATTTAAATCTTAGATTACCAAAAGTTAGTAAGTCAACAACGCAGAGAATTTCGCTATACTCAGGCATAAAAGTTAATAATTTACTACCGTCACATATAAAAGAAAAACAAAATCTGAACCGATTATGAAAAAACTTAAGAGATTGTTGTTGCTTAATACTTACTTTCTACACACTCAATGAATTCTCCTTTGCAACTGCTGGAACGGCATGCATTATATCATAAGTAGGTAACAAATATGTATTTGTGTACTTTGCCAAATGCTTTAAGGCTGTTTAATTTTGTAAATATTATGGGAAGTAAATATTTACTTCACTTTACTCTGCAAGAGACACTGCTGTTGCACAAGAAATAAAAATTGGATACAACGATGATGATAAAGAAAAAGAAAAATACATGAACAGTTTAGTAAAACCTTATTTTCTAGCATCAAACCTATAACTTTTACCTATCAGGAACGTAAAATTCTACAATTATGTCAGCAATTCCTTGATCATCTTAGCTTCTGTTTCTATTGCTTTCCAATTTGGCAAATAACTATGAAAGAATCCAAATTGTTTTCGTGTTTGAAATGATGGAGAATTATTTCCTTTAGATCTTGGTTAAATTGAAGATAGCTTCATAATCATGTGGATTTCTCTGGGGACTCTTCATGTTATATAGTGAAGTTTAAGTCTACAGCTTTGTTAATTTCATAGTAGCTGCTGCTATTCTACTGATTGTATTATGTATATTTAGCAAACGAATGGGTTATATTGTTAAGGTAAATTACTTTAACATGAGTTTGATTTTTGATAACTGAACGAGAATATTAACTTTAAGATATAATCAGCTAAAGATGATAATTGAGCGACACTAATAATTACTGATAACAAGATTATGTGTGTGAATGTAAGATATATTACAATGATATTCTGCGGAATAATATTTGAAGGCATTTTCTACATACATAAGATGACAATAATTGGCTTATGTTTTTAAAATTAAAAAGTATGATTTTTTCTCACTTATTAGGAGGAATTCTGCAGGCTCACAATATGTTTTTTTTTTCTAAAATTCGCCTTATTCTGTTTTGTGAAAACAAAGTAGATTTTATATGAATTAGCAATAGCGTAACTGGAACTAATACAAAAATAGCAAGGGTTGCAAAATTTGTGAGATAATTTAAAAAGTAGATTAGCTATGCACCAGAAAAGTAACGCCAGTCAAAGTACTGAGTTAGATATATGTAGTTATTTTGAGTCTAGACATGTTAAATAAAGTAAACACTTTAATGTATTCTCCTGAAAAGTTTTTTTTAACTTTTCTCTCTTCAGGCGGCATAGTCTTCATTTTCATACAAGTATTATTTTCAGTTGTTTATCACAGGAGCAAACTAATTCCACAGCGGTAACGATAATTTTTCCGGTCAGTTATCAAAAATTAAGTCCACACATGACGTGCGTTTGTACATAAGCTTCTCTCGCGGTCGATGCGTCAGCGAATACCAAAGTAAATCATTATAAGAGACAACTTTCAGCTAGGTACTTATCCTTTAAGTAATGTGAATAGTATGTTATAATAATGGATTTTTGCTAATAAAATTGTGTAAGAGAAAAGAGCAAAATAAAAATTCATCTTGCGAAATACATTATGATAAACATAAATTACATGCATTCAGTATACTGCTAACTTCAAAACTAAAATTTTAAAACCCTTTTTCAGGAAGCGACTTCTGAAGACTAATCCGTTATAAGACATCTAGAATGAAATAGGTTTTAGTGTAAAATACTTATAGTACCTACATTAATTGACCTAACTGCTTACAAATTACTATTCGTTTGCTGTTTCAACAATTGTACACAAACCAAGATTTACTGCAATTTTATTTCTGAAAGAGATTTAAATATTTATTTTATTATATTAAATATAAATCCTAATTTAGAAATAAAGTTTGACTTTATAATAAGTTACGATTTAGCATCAAAGTAGAAACTTATTTTTGACAACAGAAAAAACTGAGAAATATTATTGAAACGGTAAAGATAGAATTTCAATTTATAGCTTAATAAATTCAAATCTACGATATTTATGTTTTCACTAATGAATTTGTCTCGAAGAGTCGATAATGTGTAAATAGTTTCTCTTTAAGGACATTAATAACAAAGATACTCATTTAATATCGAATTGGGACACTTTATCCAATATTTATCCCCTCTTTATCACAAATCAGAAGCTCATTTAAGTATGTATTTTAGTACTATGCATGAAAACGGAACAGAATCTGAAGAAAAAGATTTTCATTGTTTCGCTTTTCCTCTTCTTCAGCTAAAAACAGATATTTTAGAAAAGATGAAGGATAAACCGTGAAAATTGAAATTCCGATATTCACCTGGTGAGAACTAATGAGGACAGTCAACTTCGGGGTTTAATCCGACTTCTCTAATAATACGAGCATCATACTAGAACTTACATCGCTACTTTTTATAATCCGTTTACTCGTACGAGATATTGAGATTATTTTGAATTAGTATCGTCTCTCATATCCTAAATATCTTATTAATCAATTAACGCTACGTCATGCATGCTGAGAATATGAAACTTCAAATGTACTAACTTAAGAATTAATTTTGGTAATTAATTAATGTTAGTAATTTCATAGAATTGTAGCTCATTTTCTGAAGCAACATGATAAAATAAAGAAGCCTAGAAAGATTTTCTCACATCAGTTTCATTAAAACCATAGACAAATCTAAGTAAGTAACAGGCGCGGCTTTTACGTTCATTTTTTCATCATTATACAACAATAAAAAAACTATTGATTTACGTATGTTTTAAATACCTAGTAAAGTACATATATGTACCTACAAATAAACTAACTTCTTAAACAGAAACATTTTCAGGTAAGTATCTTTTAAATAGCGAAATCACAGCTAAGAATACTTAATGAAGTTAAATAATTAGTTCAGCTATTGATTCCAAAATCCTTCCCATTAAACAGTTTAAAACTTTCAAGCGCGAAAAATATTCAGAAAAAATAAAATAAAGTGCCTGCAAATCCTGCCATCTACTTTCGAGTGGCTAAACCTAAAACTTTTAAAACATGTAAAACATTCGTTCATTCGTTTTTTCTCCGGAGCGGGCGCTACCTACCGCATTGTTCGCAAAAAGCAGGAATTTTCAGGGGATTTACCGGGTTGGATCAAATGAGCTCCGCCTCTAATATGGCCTCCTTTGATGATAATCGCAAGGGATTTCACTACAGAAAGCTTGGGGTTGCTGTTATAAAGCTGGTTTTACGCTGCTTAAATGCAGCGATTTAAACCGACCAGGTTTACATAGAAGAAGTTTTATGGAATTTATAAAATTAAAATATTTTATTAAATATTAATATTTAAAAAGAAATTAATTTTGTGTAAGTGTAATAAAATCAGTGAACTATTTTTTTTATTTACAAATAAAATAAAACTTGATTTTTCATTTTAATTAAGAAGAAGTTAATTTGATAATTTATTTAGAACATGTGATACCTAATTAGATTAATTTTACTCAAAAGAGTGAAATAGTCATCAAAGCATTGGTAATTCACTTTAAGAGTTTTATGACACAGCACACAAAATGATTGAAAATATTATATACGAAAACAACTAACATCTTGAACTTTAAAGAAGGAATGAAGAAAGTGTTTAAAGGAAATCGACAGCTTTGATTTTATAGTGTTTCTGCAACAAAAATGTAGCCTAAGATATACAAATAAACAGAAAAACTAAAAATATCAATGGTTCTAATATTGATCCTTGCGAAACACCACTATAGATATTGTGATGTAATGACTGATGCCGAAATAATGATCTTATACGTGATGTTTGTAACACAAACATCTCCCAGTGACCTTATCTGAACAAGAGTAACCACTTATGTAATATTATAAAGCAAAGTAATTCGAGAGGTTAGCAGCAAAACAGTCTAAAACTCGGTTGCATAAAATCAAAATCTTGGCTAGTTTCAAAAAACAAAAAAAACAAGTCTGCTTTAAAGAAGCTTTTGCAAATCGCAATTAAACACCTTAGAAACCATTTGCTTGTTAACCAATTTTAAAATCTGATTGGTTAGATTTTTAATAATGATTATCTGATTGATTCATTACAAAATCAATAGTGAAATTTGGTTTCTTTAATGCAACAGACCCTAATTGTTTTAACCAGGTGTTAAGAAAATTATAAGTCATACAAGATGTTTCACATTTAACAATAAATCTGTCAAAATAGAAACTTTACAGATATTGATGCGTGTTGGTTAGCAAAAATTTTCAACACAATCTGAGTACATTCACTCCACACCTTATGGTTTGTCATCCATATGCTCTGCTTTGCTTTGCAACGTTAACTCTAGAAGTAAAAACCAAGGCAAGACAATTGCCAGATTGGCATCGTGTCATCGTGATTACTGTTTTTGGACACAAGCATTGTTTTGTTTTGCAAACCATACTATTTAGATATATTCCATGAATTTCAACATTTCTATAATAAGCGGATTGGCGACAATCACATGCGTTTCCTTTCGTAGTAGAAGCAATTGTCCAACATCTGATTGGTTTAGCCAAAGACTTAAACCAGAGTTCTCTAAACTGTAGTCATTGTTAACTCAAAGAAGACAGCCTTATTGCCATAGTTTGTTCGATTAAAGCACATTGAGTTATGAGTTACTCTAATGGAGATGGTTTTGAAGAATCGACTAGGATTGTTTGTTCTGGTTGGCCAGTTTGAATCTTTGAATCAATTTCTAGAAAGTTTTCTGATGTTGGTGTGAAAAATGAAACACTTTAGCGTATGATCGAAAACGTGTGATATTTTTATTAGCATTTTCTGAAAAAGGGTTCAATTCAAACCTATATTAATGAAAGTGATTAGATAGAAAGTGATATTTTGATTTTGAAGAAGTCAGAGAACATCACGATTTCCACCTGCTGAACAATCATTTTGAGAATTTGTGAACTTGCGTGTTCAAATATACTTCATTCTGTTTGCAGCTTCTTTAATTTAATTTATTGTAAAGAAAGAGTCACACTAGTTTAACCTACAAAAAGTAGCAATGGTTACTAAGCAAGACTTCTTTATGCTTACAGTACTGAATTAGTCCTGATCATGAACCCTGGTTATCTATGGTAAAATTCAAAAGAATCGTGAATCTTGAAATTGAAAGATCTACAACTAGAAAGAATAGAAGCAGAAAAAGAGAGAAGAAAAGTTTAAACTCATCACCTTGCTATGCTCCAAAAATTGCCTGGATAGTCACTAACAGATATTTCTCCACACAAAAAAATTTAAATCGTCAGATATCTTAGAATGCCAAAAGTAAATAATCAAGAATAGAAGTTGTGATTGAACAATTGTATAATTTAAACAATCAAAAAGCTGTGTAATACAAATAATAGAGCTAAAAAAGTACAGTTAGTAAGTAATAACTCTTGCAAGCTCTTGACGTAAGTTTCTTATAAATGATAAAATATTTTTTTCACTTTCTGAACTCCATTCACAATACTTGCCATTAAATTAATTTTCATCTAAACATCTTAATGTTATTTACAAACAATCTATTTGAAAAATAGAGATTCATAACCTTTCGTAGGATTCTCGAGATAAGCTATTAGTAATTTTCCAAACAAAATAATTTATGTAGCTGGAAATTGAGAGAAGCTCTATCAAACAACTTTACTGTTAGTAGAAATCCTAGAGCACTATTCTCCCCTGCACCAAAGTTAGTTCATCGATATTCTATTAATAACCCCCTGCACCACTAAGACTATAACGAATAATTTACGCAAAATTCGACCTTCATAGGTTTCAATTTGCTCACTAATTATTAAATTTCTTTTAATAACGAGATTTAAATTTAGAAGTTACTAATATATTATTGACTTTAACATTCCATTCACTTGGTAGTTATTAATTCAACGGTCATCCTATTTAACATTTTTAACCAGTTCTTTTCACGGTGCATCGAGATATAATGCGGCAGATGTGCATCGGAAGCTGCTGCATTTTTTATCTTTAGCTGGACCAGTTTTACAGCTTCACTGACCACTGTCCAGTTATATTTTTGCTGATGATTGTATGAGCTGGACCACACATATATCATATATTATGAAAGAACGTCATTGCAACAGTCTAGATTCGTATACGAAATAAAAGAAACTAGTTTTAAAAAAGCCGTTAAACTACTATAATGAAAGCTCCGAAAGAACTTTGGGGATGCTTTATGAAAGAATTGAATGTTTTAGGAGCTTAGTCGAACGATTTTAGTGAACGTGTTAGGATTAAAATGTGAGATATGAATTTTTAAAAATATTTTGAAAGTAAGTAAACTTTTAAATCTTGAGTGTATATTTTAGACAAATTGAAAATTTCACATTTACATATATTGACATCATCGACAAAATAAAATTTATTTTCAATTAATCTACATTAGAAGATCCAGAACGATGCTTAATCCATCACCATCTGTCTCAAGCACAACGCACAGCTGCCTCTTAATTTATATTTTGGCATTCGTGATTAATTATTATTTGGATTATTTATACGTATACAATTCTTCATACTTTTCATTTCCTTTTTGGATGGAAAAATGCAATTAATTTTCAAATAAATTGTAAAGCAGCTAAACAATCTAAAATTATATCCAAAATACTATAATAACTGTAGAGTTTTCAGCCCGGAAAATTATTTGAAAGTTCATAGTGGAGCCCTCTAATGATAATTTCACACAGCGAATTTCCATGCTACGGTTGAATAAGTAGATGCTCTTAGAAAATCAATAGTGTTACAGCACCGAAGATGAAAATCTTGTCTCCCCCTTAAGTACGTGCTAAACGTGGTCGTAATATAATGTTCTCTTGAGAATTCACTTACCACAAGGATAATATTGCGTTTAATAATAAAGGACCAAACCCTTCCTTTTTGAATGTGAGATCAACACTTAAATAATTCATTAAATGTTTTGTTATGTTTTTCTTGAAAACGATATTTTATAAGATTGTAATTAAGAAAAGAAATTAAGAAAACTTAAATATTCTGCTTAAAAAGGGAAATTAGTACAGATATAGCTTTTACAGTAACTATTATAATTAGTTTACCGATCCAGAATTGTGACATTATAGAAATATACAAGTCAATAAACTCAAAGTAATCTAACTCAATATTTATATCTATAGCTACATCAGGTAATTTTTGAAACGAAAAACTCATATATATCAAACACAACAAAAATTTATTAAGTTCAGATAAACAAATAAATCAAAAATTTTTGACAATAAAAGTCAATAAAAACCTCAACCTTAATCATTTTGTACGACTTCTGCTCGAATGATTTTCCTTTACAAATCTACAAACAAGACATGAATCATTTCGAAAAGTAGGGTTTCCGTTCGATTATATACAAAATTCAACTAATAAATCATATTTTCTTATTTCGCGAGGCGCCGAGACGCCGTGTTGAAATTGGACGCCAACACAACGCTAGACGCCATCTCGTAGCCAAGACGTAAAATTTAGTATTGAAATTTTCAATAATGATCCTTAAATCCGAGTTGATACAAGGATTATTATTGCAGGATAAGATGGTATTATGATCCTTATACTACATTGTGAGCAAATTGTACTTTATAAATCACTAAAATTGCCTGCTGTCTCTTCTAGAACTGATATTATGCATTATTCAGAGGACGTGCTTGAGATTTTGCCAGTGGTGTAGTTAGAAATACTCTAGATTACTACAAAAATAACCTGTAGTGATGGTTGGTTTGCTGGATGACAAATTTAATTTTAAACGCAAGTACTTACTAAATACCTTAGCGTTTAATATTTACCCATTACTTGAAAGAACTAGAGATTTATGATAACAAACTTCGCCTGTGAATATTGTTATAAAAGTAGATAAAATTTCCTTTCTCGATTTATGATGAAAAGTTTAGATCTAATAAGATTTAATGATCCCAATATCTTTTTAACGTACTTTATATTTTTAATGTTTCGTTAAAGGATGAAATACAAAATAAGAAATAACATATCTTGATAAAATGATAAATTGATACTTTAAATATTAGTTATCTTTGTATTATTTAATAATATACAGAGCAGTCGAAAGATTTATTTTTTACATCGAAAATGTAATCAAAATTTTCGTGGATGCTACTAAAATTAAACGTTTGACTTAGATGATACCATAATTCTGCTTACTGTCATATCAAGACGTTTACTCGAAAAATCGTATTAAGGTACAAATGTGTACATTTGACGTCAATATTAACTAAAAATAAAAGATAATTGTATTTTTGTATATAAATAATATGAATAAGACAAGATTAAAGTAGATTTGATAAAAATAAATCATATTTTTAAATTTTATAAGCCCATAGAAATTGTAACAGTTCGAAATAACTAGAAGCTCATTGTTCTGTAAAGGTTAAGTAGACATAACTGACAATAAATCTAAGTCTAATTCAATAGAGGTTCTAGGGAAAAAAGTATACTATCATTTGTGAATTCTTTTCAATTGTTTTTTAAAAGTACTTATTTAATGAACAAAGGAACGAATCTGCAGAATTACATCTACAATAAATTATAGGTTCTAACAATGCGATTCATTGGAGAGGAGTAGCAAGAGTTAGTTCTATAGAAAGCAAAATTAAAGAAAACTACATGATGGGATATTAAAATTTATTTGCTCCAAGAGTTGTGGGCAATCTAGACTGGCACAGATTATCATGCATAGAAAAACAATCGGCTATGTCGCGAGTATTACCTAACGGAAGTAATCCGATTTCTCTGCAAGAACTATCGTAATCTATAATGTTAGATTTTCTATAGTGATAAATCGAAGAAATATTGTAGCGAGGATTCTAGCTGACACTGGAATATTGTAAGCTAGGTAAAGCACTTTTTTACACCGTGGGTTAGAAAAAAATGCAGAAGTTCGTAATATGAAACTTGTAATTATATTCAATATGTTTAGAGAAAGTTGATTTTTCATCAATAAGCGCTCCTAATAGGTCTTTGATAGCGTCAACTCGTGTTAAAATGTGATGAGAAAAACGATATGAAAAATTTGTTGTTCTAATATTTCTAGTAAATGATATTCTATGACATTTATCAAACTTTAAGTAAAATTTGTCTTGTATACAGTAATAAAATACGTTCTACGTCGCCTTGTAGTAGGAAACAGTCAGCAGCCGCATCATTTTTACGAAACATCTTTATATCATCTGCACAAATCAATATATTAGAGTGCCTTACACATGCAACAATATCATTTATATAAATAATATAAAAAGTGGGCCAAGGTGACATTCTTGAGGGACATCCGATGTTATAGTAGCATAATCCGAGAAGAAGCCATTATACACGGAAAAAAATGTTTTGTTGGGGCCACAAAAAATTTAGTGGAATTTTGGACAGCAAATAATTTTGCAAGAACAGCAAATATTTTTGTCACACTGTATAATTTTTTGCTCTTGTCACTACAACACTTTGGTAAATACAACAAATTTATAATTTATTTTAGAGTTAGGAACAGATTAATCTGTTGTTACAGCAAACAAATATTTGCTGCCCTAAATTTCTTGTTGCACCAACAAAACATTTTTTTGCGTGTAAATTCGACTGAAAGCAATCTATTAGAAATATAGGAGCAAATCGGGTAGCAGACCAATGGTATCTAGTTTTTCTGTCGAGATGATCAATCTTGTCAAAGGCCTTACTGAAGCCAATATATATCGAGTCGACTTGTATTCTCTTATTCAATGCTTTCTAAGTGATCACGATCAATATACAATGCAAGGTTTGCCTCGACTGAACCATGTTGTTCGCTGCAGATTCTTTTCTAAAATATTTGAAATTGCCGATACTATAGAAACGGGTCGATAGTTGTTGCCTAATTCTTAATTCCTGGATTTAAAGATTGGTGCTATATGAGCTTCTTTCGACTTAGATGGAAATACCCGTGCCCATACAAAACTTGGTCAGAAATCACAATCGTGTCTACTAGATTTAAAATTTTAATACCAGAATTACCCCCATTTTCTTCTGCGTTGTATTTTGATCTAAAGGAAACTAAAAAGAAAATAAAATAATTAAAAGCAATAAACAATGTTAGCAGCTGATAATGAATATGATATGACTTTACTTTTACCAGAGATCTGATTATTTGGTAAAAATAAAACGAAGAGATTCAAATATGTTACATTTGTACAGTTCTAACTAAATAGTTATTTATGCAACAAGGGTGTAAATCATGACATGCGTGAGAAAGTTTAAAATGCGAGCAGCAACGAACATTTTAAATTCTCACAAGTGCCAAAATAGCACTTTACACTCGAGTTGCATACAACGTTTTATCTGCTCCAGTAAGAATATTAAAGAAAATAGGAAATTTTGCTAGGGTCATCGCTGTTGCCTTACTGCTTCACCGCACTGTTATTTATAATATAACAAGAGTGTAAAGTAAAGAGTTTATGGTTGGTCGCTGGTGTTCGTCCATAAATTTCCTACTCGTTCAGAAAAGATACTTTACACTCGAGTTATATACACAATTCTTTTTGCACGACCGTATTTTAGAAGAAATAATTAAGAAAAACTCTTGACGCCAGATTAAAAAGTGAAGTTGGCCAAGACATAAGTGCGTATTATGAATTCATTATAACATCGATATGGCTTTATATTGCAAATGTTTATAATTGTCAGCTTTTGACATTAAGAACAAATTGTAAAGCACCTACTTTACAGGCGGCGGCGTGCAAAATAGTTATTTATAAAATAAGAGTGTAAAGTGAAGCTTTATGAATGAGTTGGAAATTTATGGCACTCGCTGTCTCTCGTGCCATAAATCCTACAAGTTTAAAAAATACATTTTACACTCTAGTTATACAGTGTGTCCAAGATAAGGATGCACAGCATGAGGATCTTGGAAACGGTAAGAGATGCAGATTAGCTAAATAGGATGAAAGTTGGCTATTTATAGGACCTTTTTGTTGGTGTTTGCAAAATCTAGATATCTTGGATAGTTTCGGAGATATTTAAAAAAAAATTCCTCGATTTTCGTTATTATTTTTTCTTTCCTTTATTTAAAGAGATATCGAAAAACTAAAACCACTTTTCTATTGTCACTTTTTGTTCTCTATTAAAATACGCTAACAAAATTCCTGTGCAACGTTTCGGTTTCGAGTAACCATCATCAACCTCATTTTTTTAAATAGGCGGAAAAACAGTTGAAAATTGTTTTGAATAGCTCTTGTTGTCACGATTCTAATAATGTAAACATGATAGAGTTATTTTGGTTTTGATTTTTGATTGCTGTTAATCTTCAAAATTTTGGTTGAGCACTTGATTCTTGACATAACCCCGGAGGAAAGAAATCTAACGGTGTTAAATCAGGTGATCGTGCTGGCCTGGGTACTGCAGAACGCATTAATTTATAACATAAGAAATTGTATTTTTTGCACGACCGTATTCTTAAAGAAAATAGTAAAAAAATACCGTTGAGGCTAGATTGAAAAATAAAGTTGGCCGAAATCATACTGTCTATCATGAATTCATTATAACATCGATACGTCAAATTTACCGCAAATGTTTAAAATTGCCAACTTTTGACATTGACAACGAGTTGTAAAGTGCCAACTTTACAGGCGGTCGTGCAAAAAGGTTTTTATATCGATCTAAATACAACGATTCTATAATTTTAAAATTTTATTTGTAAAGATATTCGGGTTTTGAAAAAAATGATTATGAAACTTGTTATTAAAACACACATATCTATTTTTAAAAAATTTACTATTGATTTCAAAATGAACCAGGACACTTTAATTTTCCCAGTGTAATATCTACATTTAATTTCAGCTAAGATACCTTTACCCATGGATTATTTGACAGATAAAGTCACATTTACACTAGGAAAAATACTTACACTTTCGAATCATAGTCCTAGTGTATCCTAGTACAGTTTTAAACCAATAGTACAGTAACGTTCACCTAATATGCGATATTTATGAGTTTAATTGTCTTGGCTGTCGAGACAACAATGATTTTTCTCATTACTCTTACTAAGAAAACATTAGAAAAGGTATACCTTGTTGATTGTTTCTAAGAAAATAAGAGTCCCGATGAGAAACGAATTTTGCATCTTTTACGAAATTCACTGTACCTGCAAAAGAAATGTACCGTGCGATCGAAGAAAAAATCGAAGTCGAAGTAGGCCCTGGCCGTAGATAGCGGTTGACAGTTGTGAATTGTTAGGTTAAACCAGTATACAAACTGAATTTGCCATTTCAAAATGACAATTATAAATTAAAATCTGAATAAAACCATAGATATTTGCGAAGAACGCTGTATAGTTCCAGACAGTTTTCTCAAAAGTTCTCGCATCAGAGAAAAACACAAATTAGGCTCTGACGCCGTTTTTATGCGGATGCAAACAAAGCATTAAAAATTTCATTCTCGTTTTGCGTTGCTGAGCTTGTAAAGGCGTCAGTATGTCTATCACTCTGCTAGCTTTTGTAAACACTTACTAAAAAGAGAATAAGAGTTGTTTTTGATACACTTATGTTTGGCATTCTTAAAACTCGAAGGTGATGAAGCTAGATAATTAATGATTGGGTAGCTCAAAGAAAAGAATTTCGTTAGAGAAGACTAATTTTTTTGCTTTGCTGAAAAATCATGATTTTCTTACTTGAAACCTTTTGCAGATTTATTCAATGTGCTGTCTTTTCAGATACTTTAGGCCTTTTTTTAAAATATTTATTTAAAAGACTAATTATATCAACTTTATTTGCTTATTCACTGAGTGTCCTGACTCGGAAAATAAATCTCAACTAAACTGCTTAACAATTGAAATGGCTCACCAAAAAAAAAGACAGAAACCACAGGTAGTTATGAAAAGTGACCATGATTAACTTTAATATTGTTCTTATATATAACTCTACACTAATTTTGTATATTTCGTTAAATTTTTATTTATGTAAACCCAAATGAAAGCCCTAGTAAACAACAGAAAGAACAAAAACGATATTCAAATTTAATTTTCTGTTTTGTTTGTTTAAAGTAAATTTGTGTTTTATTGTCTAGTTTTATTTAAATATCTTTTTTGTTCTTTCTGTTGTTTACTAGGATTTTCATTTGGGTTTTGTACATAAATAAAAATCTAACCGAATATACAAAATTAATGTAGAATTATAATAAAAACAATATCAAAGCTACCTATGGTCGTTTTTCATAGCTACCTGTGGTTTTTGTCTTTTTTTTTGGTGGCCCACTTCAATTGTTTAGCAGTTTAGTAGACTTGTTAGTAGATGACACGCCTGCATCAAAAACAAGATCTGTACTTGTTGTAACCAAAGATATTGATATATTTGTTATATTGAATGATGTTAATATCCTATGCGGGTTCATAGTTGAAAGGAAAAAAGTAATTTGAGACTGTTTATGTAAAAAAAACAGCAAAACCGGTTATCAAATAAAGGTTATGTGGAAGAACAATTTCAATTATCTTTTTCCTTTTATATTTTTTATAGTATTAGAAAGAATACAATACCTTGTTCATGAAAGAAGCGGTTTTTGAACTGTCGTATTCATACTTTATTTTGTCCAAACGAGCAGTGGCGGAGAAATTGCATCTGTTTCTGAAATATATCTCTTTAACAAGAGAAATTGCTTAAAATGGCAAGAAGCTGTAGATCGATATTTTGGTTTTCAAATCTTTACCAGTTATACAGTCTTTCAAAAGAACCACTTTTGTGCCTCTGAAGTAGCTGTATTGTACTACACACTCAACCTACTTCAAGTAAAGATAATTTAAAAAGGTTGAAAAACATAGCAGGTTCTCAAGAAATTTATCAAAAAACTGGTTTTCTCGGTGCTCTAAACAACTTTTTTTACTAACTCCATTTCTAATAACAGTGAGCCGGTCGGTGGTGGAAGATAAGATTGCCTCAAAAGAGTATCTTGCTTGATGGTGGCAATTTTAAATCTCTTTTCTACTAGACTTTTAAAAATTAAAATTTTGCAAGCGGAATTTTAATTTTCCGTGTCATTTTTATTCATAGTAGGCTAATGATGTAAGATAAAATTGTTTTAACAGTATGACAATATTACCTTTTGATGGTCTTGTAACTGATTGAATTACAAATCAATCCTACAATAAACAAGAAAAATACGGGAATGAGTTATTTGGTTATTACCAAGTATATTAATCTACATTAAGCAGGTATTTCTTTAAAAAGAATTTAAGAATTGCGTTGACGAAGTAGGAATATACAGGATGACCATTTCAAGTTAAAGTAGTTCACTCAAGATATCTTTGTGGTTATCTTAATTAGTTAGTTAACTAGTTCTTTGTTGTGCAACTTGTAAGTATATAGAAAATGTTACTTGAGGCTCGAATTTTGCTTTCATAATATTCCCATGTAACTTCAATTTTGCTACCATGAAATTGAAAAACATAACCATGGCATTAAACAGCGTTTCTGAAAATAAATAAACATCAGATCAAAATCCCACTCATATTTTTATTCGGAATTTATTAATGAAAACAAAGTCATGGGTAGTTATTGGTAGGTAAGCTTTTACGTACGAGATAAGCTTCTGTTATATGGTAGCAAAATAACTTTCTTTCCCTGCAAACCATAATTAACATGACAAACCCTAGAAAATGTTAGCCAAACTTTTAAATTATTACCTTTCTTGCATAACACTAAGACAATTAAAGATTTAGTAGTTTTATTAATATTTTCTGTTTTTAATTACTTATTTAATTTAAAAGTTAATTTTTACCAGTGTGAAAAAGCAATAAAATAAGAATTGACGTAATTAACTATCAAATATATTATTGTTAAGAATTAACAAGTTGATAAATATTTATTTAGACACATACGTGCGTATAACATAATATTACTCATAGATCAAAATAATTCAAATATAAGATTTAATTTTTTTCGTGAATATATTGAGGAATCCTAATCATCATCTCGTCCGTCATTTCTAAAACCATACTTATTACGCAGCCATCTTGCTCACTACTTCAATCAATATTCAACCATCTGAGATGCCGTTGCAGTTATGCCCGTTTCTGCCGTCTTATCTCTCCTCTATTTACCCTTCCACGCTATATTATGCAGCGTTGCATAGGCATCCCAACGGTAAATCCAGGGGGATTACACAATTATAATAAATTAACTCTGTTGGTAAGTTTTAGATAATTTCAATACTTAGCAATACAGAACAGTTTGTTTTCTAGTAATTACTCCAAAACCCCTTTTGATTTAACATCTTTCAGGATTTCTACTACAAGTTTGAAAACTTCTGTAAACTTTAGTTCGAAGAGATTCTCTGAAGGAAACTAACTACCTACTACCTACTGTGAGATCTGTCAAAGCAGTGGCGTGTTGCTGACGTGTGCAATGAAGGGAAGACGTCTGCCTCAGTTTGCGTCACCGAGGGGGAAGAAAATTTAATTACGTTCCACACAGATACAGTAATCATGTTATGAACGGTTGCTTCTCGTCTTAGAAAACTCTTATAAAATTTTCTTAGCCCCTTGGGGTTGCAATATTCAAAATTGTCATAAACAAGTTTACAGTTACCGAAAGACTGTTCAAGTGTTCAAATACGTAGTAATGAGATTTATTTCTATTTTACTAAATAAAGTGAATCATCATTAGAAATTATTATTTTGCATTAACATAAATTAAAAATTAAATGTTTGGATTTGCTCTTATAAGTTATTACTAGTTAACTGTGTAAGAAGATAGACCTACACAATACTTCAAATGTTTTCTGATATTTCTGCTCCCATTGCCCAAATGTATACGGACTGACCTAAAATCTTTCTGTTCTACTTTTTAACATTTTTTTGTTTTCTTGTATTTTCTGTCAAATACAAATAATTATAAGATCGGGTTTTACCATAAATTTTGTTTGATTGAATAAGATACGTTTCTTTCTGAGTAACTACCACCTGTCATTCAAATCTCGATGTTCTGTGTTTCCGTTAGATGTAAATAATTTTTGTGTCACTATACCGAAGTAGATACAATTAGAAAGTGCACGTGGTAGACGTAACTGAAGCGTATTTAATACCTACATTGGTAGTCTATTTAAATCCTTGTTTACATTCATCATTATTTCCTCGTGAGTACATTATTTTAAGTTCCATGGCAACTGCATGGAACTGGATAAAATGTTCGAAAATATTTAAAAAATCAGATTTGGTTTTATAGTGTTTACATAGTCGTTTTCACTTTTATGAAATGTCTTCTTAAAAAGCGTCAAAACCAACCTTTCTATTGAGATTTTTTTCCTTTTTGTGTTAATTATTTATTATTTTAATACAGTTAATGTTATACTTTTACAGAAAAATATTACATAAAAAGACTGACATAATTAAAATTTCGTCTGATCAATGAATTCACAAGTTTGGGGATCAACTTGTTGCCAAGCTATTTTCACTTCGGGAAATCTAACCTTTCTGTCCATCTCATCTCATGATAGCTCGTTGGCACTGAGATCGGAAGATTGGATTAGAAGCAATCAATAACTACCACTGTTTCGGCCAAAAAGTCTTTACATAAATTTAGAATTTAGATTAATGTTTTTTGAGTCATTGCCTTGCTTACATAAATTCTTTTCCAATGAGACGCCTACCAGAAGTCAATGCATAATCATCAAGAATTTGTTTATGCCCTTCTGTGTTTTTTGTTTCTTATAATGTCTTCTCCTGTGTGCTAAGCTCCAATCTCATTATTACCGAGACATTATGGAACCTCACTCGTGTTTAACAATCTCAACGACACATTCATTAGATATTGTTTTATCAACTGATTGAGGACGATGTTTCGAGCCAAGGGCATGGACTTCGAATTTTGACTCATCTGACCATGGTACCTGTTATCATTGTTTATATGACCAATTCCTATGTTGTTTTGTACAAATTAATTTTTTACGCTAAGTTTTAGTTCTTAATAGTGACTTTTTTAAATAAACCAGTTTTTTGTAAACGTGGTTTTATGATAGTAAGATTTACTGAATATTACCGCCTAATTGCTTACATTATCGACCATCTCTGGAGATATCAAACAAGTATTTCGCTTCTCATGATAACAACTGCATAATCTTCAATTTTATTTATCTTTTTAATGAGTTCTTGTATTGAGGTCAAGTTAGTTTGAAACAGTAAACATAATTCTCATACAAAGAATATTTCACTAGAAGGATCTGATATCTGATTAGTGCTGTGAATCTACCTCCTGTTACTGAAAGAATAGAAAGATAGAGGAGTTGGCTTTTCCTATTTTGCTGTACTACTATACAATAGAAAAATACTTGGTACCATACAAAAAGCAAATGAAATATTTAATCGACACTGGTCGAAGATGCTAAAAACTAAAAATGAATGAAGAGATTATACAATATCTAATCTGACAATACAAAGAATAAATTATTCAAACAAACTACAGGATGTTGATGTGACTTAAGGGTTTTTCCAGAAATATAGAAATAACCTACTAACGTTGCGTCCAAAGGTTGAAAACACTCAGTGAGTGGAAAAAACAGCCACTACGTGTTGCCGACGTTGTTAAGCGACCTAACACCAGAATCAAATAATCTTTGGCTTTGTGACTGTTCTTATTGACCACAACGTGTTGTGTGAAATTCTAGACGATTTAGATTGCTTACAAATTGATCTTCTGTGCCGTTCTGATCGTCTAAAGAAATTCCAGAAGGATTTCAGCTTTGTCTTCAGGGTTAACGCATAAATTTGTCATGTGTCACTGCAAGCGTTCTTGTAACACTGAAAAGTGGAATTATTATTTGTCCAAAGAGATGATCTACAGTTTAAAATACCATCAGCAGTGCCTTCAAGAACAAGCGATTTCTCTTATTTTTCTTTACTATTTGCGAAGGAAGTCTAGTTAACTTTTATTTTTATTTTTCTTATCTATCACTATTATTTAGTAAATAAATAATTTGAGATATCAGTAGCACTTTTTAATTTCTAGTTAGTCTTACATCAATCAGGTCACTTACTGAAATAAGTGCTCCTTCTTTGTACGTGACATCACATACAGTGCACTTGATCAGATTGTGATTGTAATAGAGTAACACCAACCCATTACGAACTGTAATGGCAAAAGTGGCAGAATTAGTAGTTTTCTATAGATCACCTGAATCTTAGATTCACACACGGAAATTCTCAGGATCTAATTCGCTGGTTAACGATATAATCCTCTTAAATCTGTATTTATGATTTCATTTCGTTTGTGATTTAGATTCTGATTGTTTCAATATTGATTCGTAAGCAGGTGGGCATCTAGATGCATGCTTTTTACTGCTGCGTGGATATGTGATGAGATTGCAAAAATGCTTTGAAGCTGGTCTGTAGGGTTGTGGCTTACAATCAAACTCATGATATTCTTAGGACCATGCCAAAATGGTAATCTGCAAAAATAGCAACAGCCAAAACAGTACTTCCCTGTAAAACAAAAAGCCCCTAACTCAAAAAATAAACAATATTGGGTTTAGGGCATTTTTAATTCTTTGTACTAAAATCTATTTGTATGCCAAACAAAAAACTATGATTTTCATAGTTAGAGCATTTTTGCTTTGCAGCACAGAATACTATGTAAGAACAGCAACGTACCAAAAAAGCTTCTATGAAATATTTCAGTAGTGAAAAACATACAGAACTATTTTATCAAAAATCTAATCATAAGATTAGAATTCTCGATCGATTTACTTTATTTTCCAGGCGCTATTTGTATGTAAAGTCGTTCTGGCCTGCCGTTACATTTTTGAAAGTAGACCTATAAAAACCGTTTGGAATGTTGAAAACTACTGTCAAGACTAAAACTTTCAAGTTTTGCTAAACTTTTATGAGTTCCACGACACAGTGGCATCTTTATTTATTCATCATTTATTTACTTATTTATTTGAGTTACTATATTTGGCTTAAACTTTCTGGGTTGAATGCCACACCGGCCCAAAACTGGTCTAAAGTCGTTTTCCAAAAAATAATTACCTTCTTTTGTTAAATAATCTCAGAGATATGACTAGGCTTCTATCAGACATAATTAACTGAACAGGCATTTGCATATAATAACGTGCCAGATTTTATTACATGCAGAAAAAACTGATGATGATGAGAAAACTCTGATATGCATAAATCTCAATAGTAATTAATCCTCGAATGTTTATGGTTACTTTGATTATACTTAGCATTTAATGTGAATGTTATGCTAGGTATAAGGTTAGTTTCAGATGTAATAAGCTTATCGGATCATCTCACTTCTTGTAGACCTGCCTTTTCGTATTAGTTTGACAGTTTGGATTGTTTGAAATTATGAAACTGTTAGTCCCGTTTTTTCTTGGAGTAAACTAGCTTATGCCCAAAGTTTCCCAGGTTTATTCAATAAAATTTATTTCAGCTAGATACGATAGGCCCAGATGGAAAGATTTCCAAAAAAGGTTTTCTTCTCCACTTAGTTTAATTTTACATTTTCTACCTTTAGAGATGAATACAAAATATTTTTGATTTGACTAATAAGATTTAAAAAATTAAAGAAAATGGAAAAATCTTTAGAAATATTATTTATAATATTAACATTTTCTCTTTGTATTCGTTAAGAATTAATCGTATACAAAGTGTACATAATAACGCATCAAAACATAAAAAAAGAGCCCCAGAAAATAAAACCGTAAAGAAATATCAAAACAGAACCATAAAAAATAACTACAAAGTAATAAAAGGCTATAAAGAGGCTTACAGTTTGAAAACTATGGCCGTTCTACTTGAGGAAATCTTTATTTTCACAACTGAAAATAACACCCTACTGCAACTAAACACAAAGCTCAAAGTTGCCGTCTGTACAGAAATATTCTTTATCGAGGGTAATATTTCCAATACATAAACCCCCTTTTCTTGGCTCGAGTAAGAGGGTTGAAAGAGGATGCTTGGGAGGAGCAGGAATTCTGTGGGGTTGCGGTCCCTTATAAAACCCTCCTGTTATGATTAGTAGTAGTTACGATAGGGAAATGTTTAATCTGAATGCATTACGAATATGGTAATAAAAATGAAACTTGCAGAGAAACTTTACTGAATTATTTATCGATACAAAAATACATACTGAAGTAATGAATCTACAGTAAGTAAATTAAACCACATAATGTTACAACCAGTTTTACAAATCCTTTCATAGATACTCTTCTTTCATTTCGTGCAGCTGCTTTTTTCTTATTTATTAAGTACCGGTTTTGGAAACAGGGAGATGATGTCCAGTGTTTGATCCTTTTGTAAAGTCCTTTCCAGTTTGATGCTGTGTTCATCTGGGAATACACTAAATGTGTTTTGTTGTGACACACTTTCTAGTGGAAATTTCAGAAGGTCGGTAGTTTTCTTTCATAAAATAATCTTAATCTGCGTATTTGTTAATATTCTCCAGTATATCATCAGCGCTTGGTTGAAAGACAGAAAATATTTTTTTTATTTCTACAACTGGAACGATTTTCTATATTTTTGAAAATACAAATTTAGTTGTGTGTTTTCTTAACAGTCTTTAAAAAAACACAAAATACTACTAGTATATTCTGAAATATCTTCTTTTGCGACTTTAACAAAGCGGAAACTGGCTTTTACTCCGCACCGCTGCATAAAAGAATCTTATTCTTATGTCTATTAGAGTTTCCTTGGACATCACTATGCGAAACCGAAAATGGCCTTTCCATCATCGTGCTAAAAACTCTTCTGTTTGATTGCACAGATTATTATTTGATTGTGAAATTAGGTCAACTTCGGTTTTACTGCTACTGTATGATCTACGTATGATTGGATAAGAAATGGATACCCCAAAAAACCTAAAAAAAGAAAATTCTACCATGATAAAAACGAGGTTTTTAAACAATTTAATAAAATGTCAAAAATTGTAAATACACTACTCGGCAATAATTGATTAGAAAAGATTCTACAAGAAATTACAAACGACTTGATTTTCACTAAACTGTAACTACCTCAGTAGTAAACTAGAGTCAAATATAAACAACTTGAGGCAAAGGGATATTTTGAACGTTTCTAGTACACAGAATTCTAGAATAAACAAAGCAGTAGACGCGTAAATAGTGAATGAAGGAATCAATAGAAAAAGAAATTAATTTTCTCTATTCCCCCGTATTCGGTATAATAGGTAGCTAAGTAGGTATACGTATGTATTTTAACCTCAGAATTTATTTTTATCTCAGATTATTTAAAGACTGACTTCAATGGCCAAATTTTCTGAGTCTTTTTATGTCCTTTCGGACATTTAGAGAAAAAAGGTTGTCATCATCGCCTTTTCCATTATGACATGATACCTTACCGCAAGTTAGCTAATAATATAACGAATAGCGCTGACATTTGTTTTCTTGTTGACCACTCCATTGTTTTTTTATACAACATCAATGTATTTTAGATTTCACCCCGTTCTACAGTAATTGGGATTATGGCCTTGGATGTAACATGTTTTAACCAAGCTTTATAAAGGACCTTTCAAGCAGTTTTTGGTTTCTATGTAATCAAGGTCACTGCTCACGAGAAAACTACCCAAAAATAAAAAAATATATAGCATTCTATTTAAAAAAAACTTCATATCTCAAAAACCATTGAAAATAGGCGTGGCAAGTATGGGTTAGTTAAAAAGGTCTTTGAAGGTACTACCCAAAAATAAAATAAAAGATATAGCATCATGTTTTAAAAACCCCCATATGACGTCATAGATCGAAAGGGGATTACGTCACAAACAAGCACAGCACCTTAGAAACATGAAAATATAAAATAGAAATTGACCTGTTGCAGCATTTTTCAAAAATGTCAATCGTTTTGAAATTACTGATTTTATTCCATAAGTAGTTTTCGCCCCTGTATAATTTTTCCAAATCTTTTTGCTCGTGAAATCGAGAACGTAGCCAAGAGATGTCCAAGAGTTTGGACCCCAAAAAGAAAAGCACCAGTAGAAAGGAAAAAACGAATAAATAGCATTGCACTTTAATAAAATAAAGTAAAGTATAACCCTCTTTCCCCGAACAAAGTTAATGGCTACGTACCTACGTCCAAGGCTTTTTAAATGCAGGTTTTTGACGAGATATTTGTTAGTGACGTAATAATAATAATAATAATCAGTTAATTTGCCCAAGTAAGTGTTTTAGAATAGATATCTACATGAGGGATTTGGGGCGCATGTGTAGCGTTGACCAAGAATTTTTGGGCCCAATACAAATTAAAACTTAATTTGTATGTATTTATGTCAACGTTTGTCTTCCATTTTCACCTAATTTTTTTCGTTTTCTTTTTATCAATGCGAGATTTGGAAGAAGTTCAGTTACAAATCTCTATACTGAGCAAAACTGATTACTCATATTGTTTCGTCTCTCGTCTACCAAAGATCTTATTCATTTTATTTTGTAAGTTGAGACATACTAAGAGTTTTGTTAGTGCCGGCAAAATTATAGATATAAGACGCTTCTTTCACTCACATCATTGTAACGAGTGCAAAAGAAGCTTTATAGGTGTGTGGGAATCTAAATCTTTGACAGAAGACTTTAGGAGGAACTAGTTTACGGTCTTTCGAATTACATTTTACCAAAAACGGATATTTCTTTATTAAGGACTTATTAGACTGTCGCCAATTGACTGAGAAAGTGTGACGTCATCGGCTAGCATTGTTATGGTTTTCCAAACAATACTTTTGGCAGATAATTAAAAAATACAATCATTATAAACAGCATTACTTACTTGATAAACGCTAACATAAGCCAATAAAAAAAGTATTATAATAAATAGTTTAAACTATTTTTACAAAAACACTTAAAACCCCGTATTTAAAAACTTTTGGAACGTAAAAGTCACAGATGACGACACTACTTGCGCAATGAATTGTCAGGAAGGCACTTAGCAACACTGATATCGAGAATTATCCTATTGATCTTTATTTTTTCCGCATGGAAATTTTGAGAGCGACTAGATTTGTGATAGTCTTTAAATCTCTACAACAGAAGTTACTTCCCAAATGCTATCTTCAGAGTCAAAAACGGATAAAGTAATCGACAGACGAAGCTGGTACCAATGCTAGGTTGGATACTTTACATACTTCCTAATGAAGAATATATCCAGATATCAGAGATCTTTAATTTAAAGTTGGAGGAGAACTGCAGAAGGTGTGACGCATAAAATCGAAAGTTAAGGAAGAGAATGACAAAATGGTCATTTTATTAGACATAAATTTCCTTATAAAAGCGACACTTGAACTAAGATATTAGATGTAGGTACATAGGTGACCAAACAGTATTTTAGTTTTTAATATTGTCACAATGGCATCCAGCGGTGGAATTTACAGATTTTTTTATAGCTACCGGAATGGAATAGTGTACGTGGACCGTCCTAGGCTACCAAGGAAACCTACATACGTGGTATATCCATAAAATATATTCCTATGAGGATAGCTTGAAATGTACTTTGAAATTTATAACTATTAATTTGTATACTGGCAGTTAAAGTACTTAAAGAACGTATCGGACTTTTGGAAGTATATCGAACCGATAGGACCTGTCGGGTTTTTCGGGGCGATCAAGAATATTATCGAATTTTTTTCGGGCCGCGTAAAGTTTATTTCATTTGTATCGGATCGAGCTGCAGGGTTCTAAAGTTTTTTAAAAGTTCTGTTTAGGAAATCTGTTTTCGTCGAACGAACGCGGATTTCTAAAAAGCAAAATACACTTAACTCTTAAACTTACATGGTAAGTAACCTCAAACAATGCTAGCAAAAAAATAAAATGTATAAAAAAGGGGATGATTTTCGGCGGATGAAGGTAAAAGGTGGACGTAAACAAAAAATCTGTTTGTATCACCTGATGAGGGATAGAAAGTTATGAAACTTTGGAATTTGAACCATTTCGATATTTACTATCTTTTGCGAGTTACTACAGGGCTTTAAATAAAATTTGTCCACCACTACACTATCCGGATGTCAACCATTTAATATTCCAGAGCCGTATCAATTTTTTTCTTAAAATGTGCGTTTCCACCCTGATTAAGAATATGGAATAAAATAATTCAGAGAATAGCATGTGTCTCACTATTTATAGAAACAAACATACAAAGGGAATACATCAAATACCTTGGGATATACATAAGGTGTTTTATCAACGTTTGTCGGTTGTTATCAGGGACACCCTGTATAAGTTATTGAATAGCATAAAAGAAGGTATAACATTTATTGTTTTCATGCAAGGTGAATCTGCATTGGGAAAATCTCCTGTAATGTGGATTTTTTTAATTTTTTCAAACAACAAATTTATTTCTTTTTTAAAACTTATTTTCAGGACGGCTTTTTACTAAAGAAATGCTTAAAAATAATTTTTACTTAAAATTCTTTATCAATTACTAGAAAATGCACAAAAGATTATTTATATTAGATAATTTATTACAAAGCCTCATATTCAGATTTCCCTGTAGTTTGTAATTACTAAGATACGATTTAATAATTATTAACAGTTACTATTGTTTTGAAATAATAACGTTAAATATACATTTAATATGAATATTAAAACCAAAACGACAATAGAGATTAAATTCGGTTATTAAACCTGTTAATAATAACAAAGATCTTAAAATCCCATTTTCTGACATATAAACTCCTTAGAGTTTCGAGATTGCTCTGGTTCTTATCAGAGAGGTCTAACCAACCGCAAAATGGGCAATAATAATGACAACTATAACGACAGGAGATAGCATCGCGGCATCTTTGTCCTCTCAAGTCCACAAAGCTGGAGAACAGTTAGTTTTATGTATATTTTAAGGGCCTAGCAGGCAATTAAGGGCAGATAGCGCGCGGGTTGTAAGACGCGTCCGGGAAGTGTTCCCCAAGGATGAGGAAGGGGCCGCTAATCTACAAGACTCTGGGCTCGACCCCGCCATGTTATGGCCCGTAATTTATTCATGGCAGTTCTCGACATGACTGTTTGAATCGGTCTGCAAGAGATTTCAACTTGGATTAACCCGAGTCATAATCACATGGCCGTGTCTCTTACCCGAGTTCATTGCTGTGTTCATCCACTTCAATGAGAGTAGTTTTATTAGTCGATTTGTCCAATCTGTCTCCCCCCTCTCATCATTTTCTACACTATATTCTGAATATCATTTTCTCGTAAGTCTTTAATGGTTGTTCACAATCAACTTCTAATCGAGATAAATATAAAAATGATGTACACGCACTTGTATTACTAGTATAGTTGTTTAATGACAAGTAACTTTTTAGTTTAAAGGAATATTTAATAATTTATAACTTTAAAGAAATGTGCAAGGAAATTTCAATCAAATTCTTCTACACCCTGTATAAAGCACTTCGATCAGCTCTTCGATATCGTCTTATAAATAAAAATGTTTTCACCCTAGTTGACCCTTCCAGTGGGGCCAAGTTAGTAACTACCCCGTAATTATTAAAGCTCCCATCCTAAATGTTGCGAATATTGAGACGGCCACAAGCAATAATTAACATAAGATCTAAATTCCTGGACGATGTCGAACTTCTCTACAATCTCCAACTAATACATACTTTAGTTATTGATTAAGGTATAGAAGTGCATGCTTAGACAATGGCCAAACTTGTGGTTACTTGTAAAATTTGTGGTTCTGTTTGGGTAGTGTTGGAAATTTAGAGTTAAATGGAGAAATTAATCATAGCCACCCTCGATTCCTTTGACAGCCGAACTAAATATTAGTTTGCAAATCAATTTAGTATTAGTTTTTTTTCCGGTTTGCTGTGAAATTGTTTATGAACAAAGAAGTAGCATTTTTAAATCTTTGTTTTGTATTCCCTTTTGGATTTCTGAATAAATAAATTATTATATACATCAATATACCTTCTAAAAAGATAAGTAAGAAAATAAAGAACTAGTTTTTACAGTCGCGTTGAGCTTTTCTGTAAAAAAAATATACAGGTAGATACCAGGAAAAAAATTGACAAAGATTTGTTTGACAAATACTCAAAAGTAGTACAAAGTGATACTTGCAGGTGGAAGGCTTGCAAACAAATAATAAGTAAACTGCTTGCAAGCCTTAATAATCACAGAATCAAACTTGAGTTTTAGACTCAATTTACCTCATTAGCAGACCATAAGAATTTAAGATTTGTAAAGTATCGACAGTAGTTACTTGATGAATACTGTCTCTTACAATCGTATTGAGAACTAATTTTGACAGACAAAATTGAAAAAATAAATCCGCCTGGAATGCACCTCTGGGTGAAGTGAGTGACTTAGAGAGCGTTGTCACCGGTCCAAGCCCGAAGAAAAAAACAGTAAGAGAATTGTGGCGTTAGGCTTTAGTATGAAACTTGAACGAAAAGATCCCTGGGTGAAAATCCACAGCTTCAATGAAGAGAATCCTAATGGATAAGTGAGGGGGCAATGTTGCAGAAAGTCAAAAACCCTGACTTAAATTTTCAACTATAAAAAAAACTTGAGAAAAAGAAGAATAATATGCAGAACTTGGAATGCACTGGAATGGAGAAAGAGGGATATAGAAGTAATTCAAAAAGAGTAGAATCAACATATTGACCATCACTGAAAAAACACTGTTGGAGGGGAATAATAAAGAAAGAAATAGCGAGAGGAACATTAATCAATAAGAAATAGCAGAAAGTCAATATAATAGGAACCTGTATACGAGAGAATAGTAAAAGTAGATGTGAGGGTATTCAGAAGAAAGACAACACTTATCGGCGTATACCGACTAACAGACCACAGCATCATAATATTAAAAAACGAATTGCAAGGGGCATGAAAAGAAGAAGTCAAAAAAGTAAAAATCAGATAAGAAATAATAATAGCAGAACGAAAGAACGGGAAGAAAGATAAATAATAAAATAGTAAGAGAAGATATTACAAACGAGAATAGAGAAAGAATAATAAAGTTATGTGAATTGTACAAATTTAAGATCGCAAATGGTTTCTATAGACACAAAAATATACATAATAATATATTGACGCAAGTAACGAGCAACCTGAGGTTAATAATAGATTATATTATTGTCAGACAAAACACCACAATTAAGATAATAGATGTAAGAGTTAAAAGAGAGACCGAGTGTGAAAGTGATCATAGAATGTTGGCGACGGATATAGAATTCTCATGGTATAGATTTAGAAACAGCACAAATCCAAAAGATGCAAATAGGGAAGGAACTAATTCCAAAGAAGATTCTGAGATAACGAACAAAGAAAACAACTATAAGATGAGACACTAAAATAACTATATAAAAAAAGATTACATAAAAAGCTCGTAGAATTCAATATATAAACACGTAAAATCTTGTATAAAACAAGAAATAAATGTTATAAAAGAAAGATAAAAAAGCGATTCAAGAAAAAAAGGAATTATACAAAATATAGCTAAATACAGAAACGGAAGATTTAGCAAGATATAAAGAGAAAAAAATAGAAAAACGAAAAGAATAATAACTAAAGGAAAAAATGAAAGACAGGAAGCATCATGCCAAAATTTTATGGAACAAAAAGCTCAGAGTCCTGGAGAACTATTAGGGCGTTGAAACCTTAATACAAAGGAAAAGACACATATACAATACATAAAAAAAGAATGGAAGAACTACCATAAAAACCTTTTGACAGAAGATCTACCACAATTTATGATAAAACGAAATCAAATCCAGGGAAGTATAGAACAGCAAATGGAAATAAGAGAGGAAGAGATGAAAAAGTTATAAAATCGTTGAAAAATAATAAATTACTAGGAACAATCAAATACTAAACTACTCCGCATACACCTACCTACGAAATGGAGCGAAGCCTACATCAAATTTATTTTTAAGAAAGGAGATCGAAGAAAGTGTACAAACTATAGAGGTGTAATTTCAACCGTAGGAAGAATATAAGAAAAAACAATTAAAAATAAACTAACTAGAAGACAACACAAATGGCAAAATAGGAAAAGACCAGGCAAAATTTACTGCCGGAAGATCATGTATAGATCATATATATAGATATACAACACTGTAGGAAACAATGGAAGAAATAGTAATAGAAAGAAAATCAATTGAAGCAGTGAAAACGTTATATAAAAAGAATAAGATAACCGTAAAGGTTAATTACAGAAAATAAAGTGTCAGGGAATGAATGTCTCAATAAGAGATGAATTATATACATATTGAGCTTCGCTGACGACCAAATTATCATGGCGTAAGAAGAAGAGGACCTAAGATTTATGATAGGATAACTTAGGAAGGAATACACAAAAGCAGGTATGAAAAAAGCAGAATATTTAACAACAAAAGAAGGAAATATAGAAGATTTGGAGATGGATAAAGATATAATAATTAAGGAAACAAAGTTTAAATATCTTAGAAATATAAAACAGAATGTATATGTACTATAGTGTATAAGGGTGTCCCGTTTAACAGTCTCTTCGTGGATGTTCGGGAATCGTTAAAGCTATCTGACTAAAATTTGATATTTTGGTGTAATTCTACCTCGAACTCGTCAAACAGGACTCGACATCGATTTTTATTTGCGCAGTGGTATGGACATGTGAAAAGGAGTAATAACAACAGACAGATTAAGAAAATAACTGAAAGGAGTCTTATGAAAAGGAGGAAAAGAGGTAGGCCCCGACTATATTAGAGGTATGAAGTAGACGAAGCAATGAAGAAGAAAGGATTAGAAGATGAAGATTGGGATAATAAGAAAGAATAGAAATTATGGTTAAAATAAGGAAGGTAGTGACAACTGTAAAAATCCTTAAAAACATGGAAAAGTATAGTAAATGGCCCATTTTGAAAGCTTTGGCACTACAAAAAAGGTTAGTTAAGGCAAAATTTCCATTTTTTTAAATTGTTAAAGACGAAAGTCATTCTATATTATTTTTCGTAAAATCTATGCTATGCCTTTTGGTAAAGTATATTTACACACAGACACAGGAACCATAGATTGATGGGCTTTCAATTCAGAGTTATTGGCTATTATATTACTTAGAAAATTGCTTTGTAGAATAGTAGTTTGAACTGCTTTTAAGTGTTCGATGAATAAATACAGTTTAGAAAATTTCACTGCAACCACCCGATAGTTTTGGTCTTGCCTACTTCAAATTTAGGTTTTTGTCATTTTATTAAATTGAAGAGTTTTGTTTAGGTTTACTTTTTGAAGACCAAAAAGAGACGTCCCAGTATACCGACCTCTACTGCACGCGTCCGTTATTGAGCTACAACGATAAAACAATAGTTCGCTGTGCAACAGTACACTTAACTTAGAATTAAAAGTAACTTTCATCAGACAGCTCTTATTTCCATGATCTTTTACTTAAGATAACAAAAAATGGCTTTTATTGAATGTGAAAGTCATTCTTTAAGTAAGTACTTATAAACAATTTTGCTAGAAACAGTAAGAGACTCTTGTCGATCTGGAAGTGTATTTGAAAGCTTGAGATATACTCTTGGTAAAACTTGAGAGTTTATACCAATTTTTGTCCCTTTCCTTGTAAACATTCTTTTTGTCATAGTTTAGCAATTCTAAACCTCACAGAGACAACATCTTCTAATGACATTACTTTATTTAGGGAAAATTTTATATGGCAAATAAATTACTCCGATCAAAAGGAGATGTTGACGTACGATAGTAATAATTAATGACTGATCTTAAGTTCAAGAATTATTTAAAATCTAATGCAATGTACAGAACATATTAATTTTTCTCCTACTCTTACGGCACAAATTTGGGAATCCATTTAACAGCAAGAGAGTGAAGAAGAAATTTAAACAAAAGTTTACTCAAAAACGCTTTCTTGAGAAACTACACTGCTTTGAAGTTTTAGATACAAAATTTGTTTTTTTTAAATAATCTTTCAAAGTTGTTACCTGTGCCGATAAATGTATTGTGAGAAATAATCAAGAACCCTCTGCCAGAAATTCCTTTTATACGTATGTAAATGCACCCAAGTTAGAAATAATCAAAGACCTTATCTATAATCTTAAATAATTATTTTTTGTTAGTTTATTTTTTTGCAAAATACAGAGACTTTAGAAATATTATAAAAATGATGTAAACTGATCATTTCATTTCCAACGAACTCCGAAAAGAGTCGTTACAGAATTTGCGAAGTCTGTGTGTCTGTGTCTGTCCGCATTTTTTTTAAATTTTGGAATTTTGACTTCAGAGTTGAATTCTACATCAAAAACTAAAAACACGTGGTGTCTTCATTTTTTGATATCTCTTCGGGAACATGATCAAAATGGCCACCAAAATTTAAAAAATTTTCAAAAAGTGTTTTTACTTTAGAATCGTATTCTACATCAAAAAATAAGCGATACGCATACTTGTAGATTTTTGATATCGTCTAGGAAACATGGTGAAAATGGCTGCCGAAAGAACAAAACGGAGTTCGTAGTGGTTATGCTTTGCATTCCCAGATGTTTATAAAATACAATTATTTTTGGGTTAGAGATTTGACGCGAGATTTTTCGTAATGTTGCGGTTGTGTTCTACTTTTCTAATTTTCTTATTCCTCTTCGTTTATTGAAAATTACAATAAATAATTATAAATGTAATTTTCTATAGTATGTTCTATAGTATGTTCTATATTCTAAAATACTAATTAATGTTTTCGAACAACTAATATTTAAAAAAAAAGACAAATTCAAAAACCAAATTTTAAATTGAAATATTACTGTTATAATCTAAACCAAACTTAGAATTTATAGATTTGATTTTCAATGACAAAGTTCCGTTAATATCATAAATAAAATTCGGTTAAGTTCCAATATCTAAGTAATATTTATGATACGATCCCTACGAAACGTTTTTTGTTATTTGTTGTTAAGTTATGTTGTAGTAATTAAGACAAATTCTACTGACTATTTACAACCGAAACACAATTAAGAAGATTAATACCGGAAAATCTAGTACCCAAATGAGGTTATTCATCTTAGAATCATAACTAGCTTGAGAGGAAACTACCACAATGCGTCCGCAAATTGTTTTTGTTCGCTGCTCCCATTCAGTTTTAACTTGGGTGCACTATTTTTATTTCTTCCTGCATACATTATTTGTTTATGTTTGATATGGAATTGTACCACGCACTTTATTTAATTCTGATATTCACTTTTTTGAAATATTTGCTTCTAACTAATTTGATGGAAACTAGAAAAACTTTTGTAATGCAATTTTAAATTTTTATTTTTTTTAATTGCGGATATACGGACAAACTGCGATATTATTTATGCAGGAAGCTGTACAAGGGCGGTTCAATAACTACCCGTGTTAGAAATGAAGACACAATTTTTTTCAAAAATTTTTTTTTATTTTTCAACATAGTCTCCTTTTAGAAATATACACTTTCCCAACGTTCCTGCCATTTTTTTAACCCCTCCAAAATATAGGATTTATCGAACTCTCCAAAATACGCCTCTATCTCGGCGATGCTTCCTCGTTTGAGCTAAATTTTTTTCCCGCGAGCCATTTCTTCATGTTAGGAAACAAGAAAAAGTCGCAGGGAGCCAGATCGGGTGAATACGGGGGGTGCGGCAGCAATTCATAACGCAATTCATGCAGTTTGGCGGCGACAACTCCGGATGAATGTGCTGGTGCGTTATCGTGGTGAAACAGCACCTTCTTTTTCGCCAAATGCGGCCGTGTCTCCTTCAATTTTTTGTCGAAGCTGTCTAATAACTCACTGTAGTTATGTCCAGTGATCGTTCTTCCTTTTTCAAAAAAATCCATGAGGATGACGTCGTTCGCATCCCAAAAAATTGTCGCCATGACCTTTCCGGCCGATGGAACCATCTTCGCCTTCTTTGGAGCAGATTCACCGGGAGAAATCCATTGTTTTGATTGTTGCCGTTCCGGTCGACACACCTACGGCCTCTGCTACGTCACGCACTTTCGTTCGTCGATCAGCGAGAATCATGTCGTGGACTTTTTGAACGATTTCCTCGGTAACCACGTCTGCCGGGCGTCCTGGTCGCTCCTCATCAAAAACGGATGTTCGCCCACATTTAAATTCGTTGAACCAATATCTAATTGTGGTCATAGATGGCGAAGTGTCCGCATAAACAGCATCCAACTTTGCTTTTATCTCCTCGCATTTTTCCCATCCAAAAGCAGAAAGCGAATTACCGAACGATACTGCTCTTTTTCCATCTTAGCTAAAATCACGAAACACGTCTTACTCGAATGGCTGTCAAATCTAAACTAACCTATCAATCAGTCTGCAATTTGTTATACCGTCGTTTGATAGATGGCAGCACACGTTGATAACACCAACTTCCCTCAGGAACGCCTTCTGTCGTCAAACACGGGTACTTACTGAACCACCCTCGTACATAAAAGAAATTATTAGATTATCACTTGAAACGATATAATCTATAAGATGAGTAGTTAATCAATAATATAATAATAACTTCCTAGAAGATTAAATTTATTTGGTTAAATTTTTTCATTAAAGCCGATGACATACATCAATTTAATAATAGTATATCCTTGGTCTGCTGGGAACTATTTCTTCCAAGTATCAAAAAGTTTACGTCGTCTGTTATAGTAGATCCCGTCTAGAATTGACCAAAAACAAGCCAAACACTGTTAAAAAACCCTTTATTGTGGATCTTCTATTCTGAATGTCGAAAATTTAGTGTTGTAAATCGTTTTAAATATTCCTTGTCAACAAAGGTAATAATATAAATTAGTAGATGCCTAACGCGTTTAGAATTGAGTATAAATAATAATTCAAACAGAAACATGCCAAGATTTTCATTCGTTATGTTTTGTTCCAATTAGAACTGAAGAAGCAAATTTTAGAGTACCATTGATAGAATATGAAAGAGATATAAGTACTTCTAGACTAAAAAGACATGTTTGGTATCTTTTCCTAGTTTTGCAGTTTAAAGTTCTTCTTTGAAACTTCCTTTAAGAACTCAAATCTTGTATAGAGTATACTCCTAATTGGAAGTTATCTTTAGAATATCCCAAAATACCTATTGACACCACATTCTATTTTAACCAGATTATTTACTTAACTTCCCATTCTCAAGAAGCATTTCCATTGGACCCCTTTGTCCAAGAAGATAAAGAAACAACCTACCAATTTCAGAAAAGATTGTTTTACAAGCTAATTTTCATTTGTGGCTTTCATAAAGCCAGCATTTTGAACGTTTCTATTTCCACTACGGCATTACCCTTCTTAATGGTCATAATGATTCAGTTCGAAATTTCTTTCTTTTCCCTGAAAGTTACCTTTGTATGGAATACCAAAGAACATGTATTCTGCATACTCCCATCTGTGTTAATTCATAATTGATTATTGTTGACCGTATTCATCCCACCTTGCAAGTTCTGCTTATTTATTAGCCCGGACTGATAAAATTCAAATAAGATGAATTACAAGCCTAATCTTGATTCCTGAGGCATATTCTTCAACATTGTCAAGAAACTCACTGATAAAATTTTTCACCAGTTGTCTCTTTTGATCTTTAAATTTATCACCAACTACTGTCTCCAATAAGACTACTTCATACCGTGTTTTCATGATCTTAAAACTCTTTCTCAACTTTGCTTTTTATAGGCTCGTTTTTCATTTCAAATGTTTTAGTTCATCTTTCGTCTAAATAGATAGACTTAACTCGGTAATATTCTTAAGTGTGCAAATTTTTGGGCCTTTGAGAAGACCTGGAGACAAAAGTTTCTCATAATCCCTACAAGCTTATGTACCTGTCAGTTTTGAAATAATAATTCTTTCAGGTGTGGAAATTGTAAATTTAATGAATGTGTTCACATAGTAATTAGAGGTACTTACACTTCGTTTCTCTTTAATTCCAAGGATACCCAAGGACTTTCAGACTTTAACCCCAAACTGGAATGTAATCGTATTTTTCTTATTTCATTATGTTGTATTAATGTTTTTGGCTGCTTGCTTTTACCTTTATTTGTATTGTTCTGCATTTGTTTGTTTATTTATTCTATTTGTTTATTTATTTGGTTTCGTTTCAGATATCTATATAAATGACGATAGAGCAATTTTAAAGAAAACTTTGTTGGCGCTTGATCATGCTCCTAGAATGACTTCGTCCGTTCTTCAAGAATGTCAGACACACGATCATGAGACACTCCAAACTAATAAGGTTTTAGGAAGACCCTTAGGAATTTTCATACCTATTAGGTACGTCGTTATGGACACATAACATTATCAAGATAAATAAAACTACGCTAAGCATTGAACACAATCATAGCTTCGATGTTAGATGTTTCAGAAGCCTTTGAGCTTTACCAGCAGAAACACAAGGAAGTTACCTTTACGAGCAGATTGAACTCATAAAATCTATCCCTACTGAATGTTTTGATTGAAGATTGAGTAACCTGAAACGTATCCTGGCAACCATGACATCTGTTTATTTATTTTTTGAGTGATGATGACATGTAATATGGAAACAGGTGTTGGGTTTATTTAATAAAGTTACAAGTAGAACTGTTTATACATTTGTGTTTTATTGTATTATCTAACTGTAAGTTCTGTTATGCTCATTTTTTTTATTGAACCAATGCAATCGGTAGTGCACGGTAAATAAATTTATTTCTCAGTTAAACTTTATTAGAAACAGACTGTGTTTTGTTTGCACTATAAATAAACGTAAATATTAAAATATTGTTTATAGTTATGTATTAACGAGCGTCCAAAAAGAGTTCAGTAATCAAGTGATCCTTGAAACGGAAGACTAAT
>VTPC01004246.1:0-15208 GCA_011009095.1 Ignelater luminosus
TTTTTCCAATAAATAAATCCCACAATGAAAAGGTTAAGAGAAAATTAAACCATATTGTATGAAAATAAGTCAATCAGAATTTTTTGCGGGTATTAAATCCTTATGTTTTGTTATATACCTAATAAGATGTTTAACTATAACTTTTTAAATTTAGTTATAGCTTCTTGTAGTAGATAAAAGTGTTTTAGTTTTAAAGTTAATATTTGTAACTGATGAAAGTACATAATATGTAATTATTAAATTCAAAAATTTCGAGAATATTCGCACCTACAGCATAATATTATAGAAATAATAAACTTATCCCTGAATTACACTATTTTGTACTCACCATTAAGGAATGTTCTGAGCTTTATTAAATAAATTTCACTTGGTTTAGTCGTGATAAATATGAAAACACCGCATTCACTTTGAAAATCTCACTCATGCGTGATTTTCAATGTCGTCGCGATGAACTATAATAGTACGTATGTGGGGCTTCGTGGACTAAACTGGAATGAATGATACACATACAGTGTACACAAGCACACATGCCAGGTATTCCCCAATCCAAAATAATAATATGTGAATCGTAATTATTATTAATTTATTATCGAACAGGTGTATAGTTAGAATTAAGCAAACAGCCTCCATAAGCAATTAACGCAATGGATCTTCCTAGTGGTACCAGTTTGTTTAGAAATCGGTTTTTTAAAGAGTTAATGAAAAAAGCCAATAACTACTAATCTGTATGTGTTGAACTGACTGTGAGTCAACATATTTTCCAAGATTTGCACTAATAATTGATAATTCTTTGATAATAATTGATGTTTGAAATTTTATAAGTTATCAATTATCATATACCTAATAAAAGTATAAAAATTGAATTATGAGTGACTTACCAAGTATCAACTACTATGAATTGTTTTTCCACTGCTGAATTTTTTATAATCAGAATCTTTCAATCTTTTTCTCAAACTAATCACCAATACTATTTAACAACTATAAATTTTAAGAGCAATAATAAGATCAATCAGTGGAAATGTTGATCGTGCAGATAGTACAAGGCATATAATAAAATTATCGTATCTTAATAAGGTGATCACTGATCACATAAACGTTAAGACATCAGTTAATAGTCAAGCCACTACTGAGCTATTAAAACAATAGGCACTAAAAACTCTTAATCATCATACGCAATTCTTAAACTATCAAAACATGTAGCCAGAGATGTACTTATAAGCTACAGATTAACCGATATGAATGCTTATCATCACTGGTTATTAAACATTGCAGCTTGATTATTTATTTATAAGTTTCTAGTTATTTACACCTAATTTGTGAAATTAGCATGTTACTTGCCGGTTTTTAATTTAATAGTAATTTAACATTAAAAGAAAAAAATGTCTCTTTTCTCATAAAAGTACGTGTAACTATTTAAGAATTTATTTGTCAAACAGACTATTACCTTTTAAACTAAATGTCTTGCTTTTAATGACTTTCTCTTAAATATATTCAATTCTCCAAAATGTTAATTTTTACTGAAAGCAATTTTATATTTTAAATATGCAAAAACAAATATTTTTGTAAACAGTGAGCCCTCTGAACTTAATTCCTTGTCCTGAATTTTGCAAGTTAGTTTAAAAATCTAAATTGGATTGGACCAGTCAACTTGGAACACCCTGTATATAGTGAAATGTAGTTAAAAAGAATCTGTTTTCTGAATTTATTTAGTTTTCATTTGCTGTGTGCACGTGTTTAAAATAAAAATGTCTTACATATCTGAAATTATTTTAAATGTTGTAACACGTGATCAGATAAAATATCGGCCAGCTTTTAATTATTTAAATGCCTCGGTGAGATATAAGATACGATACACGAAGAATCTTTATCAAGATTTTAAATTTCGATACGATATTTGATCAATCTTTTATTGGTTTCTTATACTCGTGGACGTGCCTAGAAACAGTTTTGGGTTTCTAAAACTAATAAACAATTTTCGATAGTTTCTCGTAGTGTGTTTCGTTGTATTTTAATATCAAACGAACAGGGGCATCTTCCTGGCAAGCCACCCGAAGAACGTGCCTTGAGCGCCATGATTTTGTAGTTCTCCAGAGACCAAGATAGGTAGTACTTGGGAGTTCTAGGAGGACCTTGAAGGCTAATTGGGGAAGGGGGGCTTACATGATAATAGGCCTTGGGGCGCTCGAATAATTATGATGGTACTGCAAACGAAGCAATAAGTTTTAAAAACTGACAGTCTTCATTTTTAAATTTATCATTAATTTTCTGATCATTCAGAATCTGACAGATAAAATTTTGATGATATAGATTCTGTTAAAAATTATGTATCTGACGAAAGGAAAAAAAACTT
Organism: Ignelater luminosus; assembly: GCA_011009095.1. Classification (NCBI taxonomy): domain Eukaryota; kingdom Metazoa; phylum Arthropoda; class Insecta; order Coleoptera; family Elateridae; genus Ignelater; species Ignelater luminosus. The sequence goes on from VTPC01004246.1 coordinate 2,351, forward strand.
TAGCAACTTTTTTTGAGTTTGATGAATATTACATGCTCCTACAATTTCTTTCATGATTTCTACACTTGATATCTTCTATTAATGGGCTACTAGCTATTTAAAGGATAAAATGTTTTTCAGTAGTTCATAGAAAATCGATTAGTTAGAACTATTCTCTTCATACTATGAAGGACATTTCTCAGAAAACCATCCGAAAAAGTATGTTGAGTATTTGATCTAGCAGAAACGATTGATTAATTTCTATAGATTCTGAAGAAAATTGAGATTTATTCAACAGACTATTTTTAACAACGACAGTTGTTAACGATGTGCCAAAAGTTGGCACAATTTTAGGTATTTAATCTTTATTTACTACATTAATCTAATTTCAATTATCAGTACAAACCAGGGCCGGCACTAGGATATCTGGCGCCTATGACAAAATTTTCTAGGTGCCTCGTGCGGTAATAAGGGTTGCGTATGGTGCGTTTAATGTCAGTTTCAGTTGTCTTATTGAGGAAGGTGCAGCACCTAGTTACTGCAGCGCTTATGGCAAGTTGTCTTATTTGTACATCCTTACGTCAGCCTTCCTTGCACTTCATTTGTTTGCAGCTTTACGGTATCATGGAACCATCGCAAGCGGCTTAGTCAGTCCTTTTATAGGGTGCAGGTTATACAATCAAGCTTTGTTCTTCATTCATCAGACCGTTTGCAGTTGTTCACCCCATCAACGGAGTTGTCTTGGTTGCCCTCAGGACGCTTTTTGTCTTCGCTATTTTCTCCTGCCCCATTGCACTTTTGTTTGGCATTTTTAAAAGAAATCACGATATGTAGATCTACAGCTAAACCGACTAAACCGACGCTTTGTCTTTTCTACGCTCTCCTTGGTTACTTCTAGCTAATCTGGTTTAATGGAGATATATCAGGGTGAGTTTCGTAGCTTTGTCGCTTTTTAGATTAAATTTGTTCTCTACCTGAAATGAGGCTTCGTATCGTCTATTTGAACTTCTGTTTCGCCGCTAGGCAGCTTCATCGGTTTCTTTCGTTAAGAGAATTAAATTTTACTTTCCATCACGTTGCCTGCAGTAACCCACTAGCCTATCCAAGGTGGTCACCTTGTGGATACACTAGTCCACTTACTGCACCTTCGCCGACAGAATGCCTGGCTTGTTTACTCGTGTAAATTTCTTTGAGGAAACTAATCTGGGCGAGGGTCTGGCTTTTTGCTCTTCACCAGACCACCATAAGTGGCCTATTAGCTTAACTAATTAGAATTACCTTTTTATTCTGTTGCCAAATCTCATTCCCTTTATCTCTCTGTTTTCCTCACTTTTTAAACATTCTCGTAAAACTAATCTGATTGAAAGTTTGGATTTACTCTTCATCAAACAGCCTGCAGGGATCCACTACACTTAACTATCGCAGCATGGTCGGCGTTAGGGTATTTGGAGCCTAACATAATGTAAAATCTCTTAAGGTATCGCGCCGTATGGTTAAGAAGGCAGTTTTAATTGTCTTATTGACCACTGTGCGGCGCAGCGCCTAGTCACAGTCACTTTATTTAACATACCTATTGAACACAAAAATATTAATTTGAATTAATTCTAACGCTTCATTCTTCTTAATGATGCAAAGTCTTCCTCTAACGCTCTTCATCAGCTTGTAGACGGTGGCAAGATTTATTTCTGTTAACTTTTAAAAAACTCTACGCCTCAATTGCTTTTCAATTCAAGTTTTTCATCCGTTATCATAAACTGTTTTCAAAAGAATTGCCCAAAAATCTTTGAAGGGTTGTCGTTTTTAGGCACAAAGACTATGTTGTCCTCTGGCGTAATGGCCTAATGCCATGATCGGTCAAAGCATTGTATTATCCCAAGGAGGACGTATTAAAGAAATTTAAAAAGCTAGTGTAACTTTCTCTTTTTAAAGCTTAATTCTTCAATCGCCTTACATACGGTCGAAAGAAAGTTATTGAAATTGCACATCACATTGGTACATCTTCGGAGAATCTGCGCATGCCTAAGCAAGAAAGTCGTTCGCTTCTTACTTCTAGTCATTTCTAGTGCAGACTTCATCTAGCTAATCAATGTGGATGTAACGCCCATAAATATTTGCTCAATTAGATTGCACCCTGCACATGCACTTTGAACGGCTATGATCACAATAAGCTATTCCTCATTAAAAAGTAAGTCAAAAAGTCTAATACAGTTCTTCAGATTGATCCCTTATAGTGGATTATAATTATTTTTTCTTTACATTATAATATAGTTCACTTTGTTTCTATAATACAATAATTCAATGTCGAAATTTCTTAATTTATGTTACGAAATTTTCTTTTTTTTAAGAAACAACAACAATAAGAATAACCAAGCAACTGCATGTTTTGCCAACTTTCAAGAACTTTCCATTTACTTGAAGATATTTTAGAAATCTGCATTACGCAGATTGCACTTTGAAAAACTGTCAGATTCTGATTCCTCTTCCGAAAAAAATCTCTTCTACTCAACTCTTATTACATAAAAAGCTTTTAGACTTTTGTCTGGAAAATTCAAAGCCCCGTTAGTGTAACGACCCCCAGGCCGGAAGATTCTAGGTAGTCCGTCTGCCTAATTTGCCCCCACACAACATTTATAGCAGCTTTTATGCCTCTCATAGGCGGTGACGCTGTCGGGGAACTAGAGACCGGTTCGATAACGGGACAGACTTGCAGGTTTTTCGACATTTAATTTTGAACTGTTTTGGACCCATCAGGACAGACATTGCGTTCTTTTCTCTCCCACCGAACTGCGTTAACTATACCAAATTATAAATAATCATCCCCCCCCCCCGTGGTTGAAGAGATTACACTGGTCACCACAGCAGAGATAATCATAACTTGACCATGACTTTGTCTTTTATCACAAAATACCAATTTGTATTTCTTGTTATGTTGTTTATATTGTGAATATTTCAAATTTGATAAATAAAAATTATTTTTTACCATCTACTAGTTTATTGGTAGTGTATTTTAGATGGTAAGAAATGTCTAGGAGTACTTTCTCAGATTGTAAAAAATTAGTAGCACCAATAAAAATTCACTTTCTTCGTTTAATTTTTTTCATTGTTTAAATAATGAAATCACACTGGTTATACCCATTTCTGCCTAATTGCATCTTCAGCGAATAGTAGGTACTGTACATTAATCTATCATAATATAAATCAAATTCAAAATCGACTTTTTTAGAAATTATTGGGAAATATTTAAAAAAAAAGAATAACGTAGATTTACTTACATAAAATTATTCCTTTTGTACTAACTGTTTATCTACTAATTTATTAATATCTTTACACTTCAACGGGGCAGTGCACTATTAAAACCTTGCAATATGCATTTAAAATACAACATTGTTAGCGGAAGAAAATTAACCATTGCGTAAGTTTGATAACCGAGTCCCTGGCAGTGAATAAATAAAAAAGGAAAAAACAAATTGTTTCCATTGTGTGAAGGTCCGTTCTACTTTCTGGCTTTTATTGCATTTTGTTGTTGTCAATCAAACATGAACGTGCTCTTTCTAGACAGTAATAAATAAATCATGTGGTACTTAAAATTTGACTAGAATAATATACAGAGCGAGTATTTTATCAGTATACAGCACATTTTACACCTTTTTTCAAGGATATGATAAAATCTTGCCATAACAAAGTTAAATAAAACTGATCTAAGTTGCAATCTTTTTTTTGAAATATGCATAACCGGCTATGAAAAACAAGCTTAATTGCCTACATTTAAATTGATAAAATACTTGCTCTGTCTTTTATAACTTCTTTACAAATCGATAATTATGTTTGCATTGTTCAACGTTTTGTTTTTTTATTTTATAGATTCTCAATATAATAATCTCATGAAGAAAAGGTTAAAGGCCAGCACTTTACAAACTTTTCCATACAAAACTGTATAAACAATAGTCATGGGAACGCAGGGCAAAGCGATCATCGGGGTATAGTGGATATGGTTTTTACCGCTACCGGAAAGTTTGTTGTAAAGTCGCAACATAAGCCTTTTCGGGGTTATCATTTTAACGCAAAACTAGCAGTTTCCTTGAAATTTAATCTTAGATTAGACTCAAAAAAACTGAAATAAACATGATGATACATTTTTTGATAGACAAAATACTATGGAATTTCCTTGCTTTTAATGTTGAAATAGAAACTGATTGAGGGTATTTTTAGCTACCACTGCAGAATATGTAAATAACTATTTCTTCTCTTTCTTAATAAATCGATTAGAGAAGAATCTATAATTACGCCATGTCTTAATTAGGAATTTGAGAATACCTTGTATGAAATAAGTGAAAGAACAGGTCCGAAATCATAAACTATTTTGACCCTTGTCCAATCATTTAAAGATATGTACTCGTATATGCGCTTCTTATTTAGTTGTTGTCCAGTAGTTTTAGTTCTCAGAATAATAAAACTAAAACTAAAGAGTTGATTACTTCAACAAGGTCTGGCACAAGGGGCTTTTTTACAACATCGTGTGCACCAGACCCTGTCCAGAGAGTATACGTCACGAGCTGATAGCGGCTCCTAGAGTTTCATCCTTTTGCTTTTCCTATCTGCATTCTACTGTCAGCAGCCGTCCTATGGGTAACATTTTACAGTTCCGCCGGCATTGAGAATCCTGGAATTTGAATTCCGTGGACTGAAGTCTTGATTCCAAACGTAGAGAATTAAACCTGACGTCATGTTATTTCGTCACTGCAATGACAATGGCAATATTCGATCTAACAGCCACCTACTGCAACTATAAAGCTCACGTCTTCAACTTTCTGTATCCGTCTTCTATCTCGGCATCATCTTCTGAGTGGAGCGTAGAGCTAAAGCACTGCCTAAATGCTTAGCAATTTAGTTTGCTCTCCAGAATCAGTGGCGGAATTTTTTCAGGCTACCACACAAAACAAGAAAAAAACAAAAAACAGGTCCCCGAAACTTTAAATATCTCACCTTCACTTTGTAGAAAAAAACCGAACAAGAAGCATGGGATGTTTCAAAAACCTGATCTCCGAGTGGACTTGCATGGAACTCCATCTTCAAACCGCCATTACTTTGTTTTACAAACCATGACATCTTTACTACTACAGATTATGATTATTTTAATAATATATTATAATAGTTTTTTTTATTATTTGAAAGTTATCACTGAACACCTAAAATCATACATAAATTTCAATAAGTAATTGTACGATTAGTACCAAATTTGGTATCAAGGTGTTACTAAATGCAAGAACCAAGTTTTGATATTGGAACTGTTGTCAGATCTATACAGTTCTTCTTTTTTTGTTTAAATGGGAAAACCTGTATTGTTTTATGTTTTTTGAAACTGCATTTTTTGGCGGTTCCGAAGATGTAAGTGCAACACGAACAAAAAAGAGAATCTATTTCAGTAGCCTTTGAATAAAAACTCGTATGTTTTAATTGAGTTTTTCAAAGAAATGTCAAGTTGAAAACGTAACATCTTTATATATTTTCTTGATTATTACCACCAGATAACCCAAACCTTAACACCTTCATATCATCATCATACCAAACATATTATTCAGTGCCCAGGATATCTAATTATCAAGCATTCATAACTTCCTAACCTTCCAACAAAACCATCCCCACAACCCTCCTGTCTCGTCCCAATTCTGTTTTATGTTTCAGGTTGCGGCTAGATTTTAGAGCCAAATACAGGGTGTTAGTGAACCAATAGTAGTCCGGGAAACTGGTGGTAGGGGACATCAATACAAACAGAAAAGTCTTATACAACCATGGTCAAATCTCAACGATTTTTCCAGAAATGATTAATAAAGTTCCAGACTTTCATACGTTATTATTCAATAACTAATGTAGATTTCACTTTAAGATTTGTTCAGAAGATTGGTCTCATCCAGCCTAATAAAAAAGTATTGTAAATTTTTTTTGTAAATTTATTAGTTTAGCCACAAAAGAACAAAATGCATTACGAAAAATGCATGAATGAAATTACTAAGAGAATTGGCAACTCTGCATTAGTTGAAAAGGAAATTTCGCTTTCACCTTTCTCTTTCTTTAACCCTAGTCAAGCCAGACATTCCAGTAAATTGCGGGTGGTTTGTTCCTTTTACCGTCAGCTATCTTCTTTTATCTTAGTCAAAGAAGTAAACCCATCTTTGTTCTGCTTTTAAGCTTTAAGTGCACCCCCTAGGAAGTTTACGTACAACGGTACTAGTTTAAACCGAAAAGAAAGACAAATTATTTGTAGAGGAAATACGCTAAAATTCAAAACATCTGAATTTAGAGCAACAAACAAGCTTTTGCAACCAGCCATGTGATTGCAATCACTTCAGGTTTAGTTTTTTTTTAGTGCGCAATGGACGCTTATTACACCCTTACTATTACTTTTCTAACATCTTTTTGCAATGCTAATAATTTGGATAATTTTTAATCAAGGAATATCTTGACATACGAAGATGAGTGTAGGTATTTTTTAACAAATCCCCTTTTTCTAAAAAAACAGGTACTCCTTAAAGTCAATGAATTGTTCAGACTTTCGATATTAGCACAAAATAAAATCATAAGCAATCTAAACAGCAATTAAGCTTGTATTGTTTTCCAATAGACATTTTTCGGCAATCACAATAATCCTCTTTTTAGACAAAAGTATTTCAATTTACTCTGTATTATTAATTGTGTAAAATTTTGCTGAATGATGGTTTCCAGCAAAGCCTAACATCAAACTAGCTACAAGTAACTTTTTTAATTTACTTTTTTCAATTATTCCCTAAAAACCAGCATTAAACAAAAACCACATTTTACGTAAATTTACATTACAAGAGTCTAGTTTTAAACGATTTGTACAATACCGTTCTGTTGCTTAAAGAAGTAACAACCTACACCCCTTTTAAGTAGGTACAACAAACAAAAGATTATTTACGGTTTTATGACAAAGGATTCATCCCAGGTAAAACTTCTTAAGAAATTGAACTCAACTTTCTAGTGATTTATTAGGGAGTGTCTAAAATAAATTTGCAAAAGGCTATAATCAAGGTTTTAGTGCGACACCGTTGCCAGATAGTGCTAGCTGTTTTTTACATTTTCTCGAAAACGGAGCAAGATAGAAACAATTTTTACTAGAATTTTCTATTTCAAATGACTTTTCCTATTACCTGTTTCACGGAGTACTATTAGTTTACTATCACCCTGTATACGAGAGCGCCAGCAAAAGTCAAGTCAAGTCAAGTCAGCGCAATTGTCACCGAGGTGGCTGCTATTTAGGAAACTTAATTTCTTTATAGCTGGAGATGAAAGAAAATGGGGTCGTGAATCTGATGTCCGGCACCAAGCAGTCCGCACGCCAATCCACGGCGATGATGTTATTACGTGGCGACGGCGCAGCAAGCCGCGCGCCGGTTCACCCAGGACTCCCAACGACCAAGGCAACCAGTATGAGAAATATGCCAAAGGACATCCAGCAAGTCGTCAAACAGAGGCGACTGTGGATGTGATCGGAGTGACGCGATAAACGGTTCCTTTCAGAACAGTGTTGGTATTGTGTGGTGAGATGTGTGGAGTATGTATGTGATTAGAGTAGTGTTGTGTAGGTATCTAGGTGTGTTGAGAGTGCCGTGGACTGGTGCGGAAGCTGTTCCGGCATTTGCCTTCACCACTAGGGGAAACCACGGAAAACCGTAGTGAGAACAGAGTGGGGGCCTCTACTACCTGCAACAAAGGAAAGAGCAAAATCGTTGTTGGTATTTCTTGAGAGGGTTGCGGAACACAGAGAAAGTGGGAGGTGTTGAGTGGTTAGGGAAGTCTGAGGGCGATTGGGGTGTTGTCTAGTATGTCCTCAAGATCTGGGGTCAAGAAAGTGGCGTGGCCTAGGTAGATGGCAGGGGGGAACTTGAGCTTGTGGGTAACATGACGGGGTTGGTGGCCGGCAGGCGTGGCGAGAATATCGATTTGAGCTTCTCGATTGAGGTCGATGGCTCTGTGAACATATCGACCCTGAAGGGACTAGAGCCGCGCATCTATAGGTGGAATGCCGGCCCGATCGCAAATCTCCCCGGAGGGGTGAAAACGATCCAGACCCAGCATCCTCCGACAGATCCGCCTCTCTTTCTGGCGAAGATTAACCAGCAAAGGTGGGACGCGGTATACTCGTATGAGTGAGTGCACTCGGCGTGATTGCATTTTCAACAGCAGTAGCTGTGGAGCCACAAATCTCTCCACGATTCTCTCCGCACCAACCAGGACCAACACGTCGCATGAAATTTGGCGCAAGTTTGCTATCAAATCCATTTTATCTACCTCTTGACCGCATGCAACAATTACTTTTTCTAATAAAAACCAAACTCCAACTAGACCGGAAAGGTATAAACTTATGTTACAGTGGCCTCTGAAACAGCAGCAGGAACAATTATATGGGTGTTGTTAACATAATACAACAGCATTTCTTTGCACTGCGATTTTTTCAAAGTGCTAGAGGTTATCATTTGATCTTCAGAATAAAAGCATCACGTTGTGAACTGCAAGATGCTGGGCTCTAACCTCAACGTACTATGTTCCTCAAGTTCGAGAAGTCATTAATGGCGAATTTGAGCATGCAACGCATTTAAACATACTAATCTAGCAGGGTACTTTATTTCTTGTTTATCCTTGTCTGCATAATATATCAGGCCACGCCTTCAAAAATATAATTTTGTGCTTTGGATCTTTATTGTTGCTTATGTAGAATTTTCACTATCAATTTTATTGTAAAATTTTGTATACAATAACTTTATTATGTTTATGCCCAACTTTCTTGGTTTCTTCTTATACAAATAAGTAAGCGAGCTCAATTCTACGATCACACAGTTGTTCAAATAACCGAAATGCAAAAAAAATCTTGAAAAACTTATAACTTGAACCACCTGTACCCCTACTGTCACTCTTTAGATATCTTACTAATATTACAAATTCACTATAAAGACATTCTCACAGTAAGAGGGGGTTCTTTGATAGAATGAAAGAGCAATTAAAATTTATTTTTGAAGAAATGTGCAAAAAAATGGGTCTCCATTCAAGTACGTAAAAGAATTTTGCTATAAATTAGAGGCAGACTTCACAAATGTAAATAAATATTCTATAGATAACAATTTTTAATTTATGTTTCCCTTATCATTTTTATAATGTTTATTATTACACCGGCAAGTTCTTCTTATAAAAGGCTTAATTTAAATTTAACTAAGGATTAAACTTAAGGTTTATTTAACGTAGCTACCTACTACGTAATGCGTGTGCTAATATAGTTCATTTGAATTCAATTTCTTTTTATAGGAAACACTTTTTACTGCATTGCATTTTGCAGTAATATTTGAAATTATATTCTACCGCTTTTTATTCCGTCAACCAATGCGAGATTATTATTACTGTTTCCTAGCAACGTTTCCAAAAGCTATTCCGCTATTCTATTGGCGTCCTACCGCATCAGTGTTGCCAGGTAAGCGATTTCTCCGTCAAGTCTGGATTATTTAAAAGTGGCTTAGCGGTGAAAATTCATTGTTTACCGCTTAGCGGAAAACCTAGCTTTTTAAAAAATTATGAGCCAGAAAACTAGCGGATTCTAAGTTTTCCTGCTCATATAATATTATTACCCACAAAATCCAACCTAATTAGGTAAACGGCGGCATTTCAGAAATTGAGGATTATTATTCTGATATTCCCTTCTAGTAGTAAAATATTCTTGGACACTTCATACAGCGCCGAAAATGCACTAAATTACATTTTTGCTAATCCTTTACCAGAAAGATTAGCTGAATTATATTTTCAAGGTAAACTTTGCCCTGCAGAACCTACAAAGTTATTTACGACTTCCTGTTTATTACAGTGAAAAAAGAGACTAACTCATTTTAGAAGGTACAGATAACTTTTCCTTTTTTTTTGAACAATTTCCAAATTTTATTTTTTTGGAAATTAGCTAATCTTTTTAATTAATCTTTTATCTTTATACTAGTTATCTTTTCTATATAAAAGTTAGCGCACTTTCAATGCCAATTTGTTAAATCATAAACCGTAAATATCAAATTGTGCTTAAATGCAATCTCGTTTGGAACATATTAAATTTTATTAGATAAAAAATGTTTTTATATTAAAAAGAAATGAATAAAAATAATTTGTAAATAACACATATTTGATGGGAAATGTGGATAATCGCATCATTCTTGGTAAAATTAATCAGGTATGTAGAATTCTTTAAAAATAGCTTTTGAGAGTTTATGGATTATTTTTTCTAATTTTTCTTAATATAAAATTTTTGGATTTAGATTTTGATGGTTTCTAGCTTATTTGAATAATCACTTTCGCGGAATAGCGCAGCTGCGACCTGGCAACACTGCTACCGCATCTTGCTTCTCCATATTTTATTTTTATTGTCTGGAGGTCGGCGTCGTTAACTGTCCTCAACTCTCAAAATGCAACTTTGCAAGTATATTCAGTTTTAATTAACGGAATAGATTTATTTTGTGATTAATTAATTAGTAATACTATCTGTTAACAATAGTGACTGGTAAAAATAAAGATTTTTGTCTCAAAATACGATTAGGTAAGTTGTATCCTAACCTCAAAAATCCTTGTGCTTCTCTTAGTACCTAGTAATTAATAATTTACTGATTCTCTGTTTACTTTTATTTTTTTGGTAAAATCGCAAAAAATAAAAATGTCATTTAAGGTATGGTATATTATACAACTGCATAAATCAAACAATAATTAAGATTATTTATAAATTAAGCATTAAAACTAGAGAAGAGATAATCGAAATTGTAATCATAACAAAACCTTTTAATTAATTTAAATAGAAATAAAACAAGAATCTTGTTTTATAGCGTTACACAAAAGACATTTTATGATTAGTTCATAATCGTTCAATGATTTGAACATATGCTGTGTAAATGTCTACAGAATTTAAGTAAAAAGATAAATTAGAAGCACAAGCACTAAATAAACAAAAGTGATAATGTTTGGTGCAGAAGTTACTATCTTTTTAATTGGGCTCAAAGATGGCAACAAATTACCGCATTTTCTTTAATAATCTTAGAACTGTTAATGGATATTGGTTCAAATTTTATTTTTAACTATTTTTTTTTAGAATAATGATTAATTTTAAAGCTACATTAAATTAGAATTAAAGTACTTATTAAGAGAAGAGTGACTGTTATACTGTTTTAAATTGACACAAAACAAATAACATTTTAGGTTATTTATTGTATTTATTAAAGTGATGATTTTTATCCAGTTCTGCTACTGATATGTAAATGAAGATGCATTTTACTGATTAATCTCTTTTCATTGCTTTACTCATTGGTGTACCTAGTTTCAAGCCGCTAACCGTTATTTTTTTTACAGATCTTTCACTAAAGATAAATAATTATTTGGATGCTAATCTTCAATATTGAAGTACAGCAATATGAAATGGTCATTCTAATGGCAACATTCTAACGTTACACATTCTGTTCAAGATTTCACTATTTTGAGAATTAGGCATCCACTTACATCAAAGGTAAATGTTTCAAACATTTGTTATAAACATTAAGTGTTTTTTTATTCATAATTATTGTTAATCATTAATCTGTTTAATATACACAATTTAATGATTCTTGTAGGGAGGGTTCTACTCTCCCAAAAAGTGATGAAAATAAAAGTAAAAAAGTTTTATAATTTTATATTCTAGTTAGGGAAGATTAGTAACTCCTCCTACTTTCAAAATCTAAACAAGAAGAATAAAAGCATAACTTACTTTATGGAAAGAAAATAAAAAAATTGTGATTAATGTAACTGTAATTATAAAGTTGCAAACGGCAGCCAATATGCCGGAGAGCTAGGTGTCGACCGATTGTTTCTATATACTTATCGTTTGGTTGAGCACCACCTAATTTGGTAAAAAAAAAATAGTTTTGATACCTTCGAAAATTAGGAAACAAAAGTTCATTTGAAGGTAGCAAATTAATAACTGCCTTGGCAGAAATCCCTAACCCAGTAATTATTATTACTTACCATAAGAATCAAATAATTTACATCAACCGTTTGTTTTGGCCTTTGAACAATACAAGGGCTTAAATAATAAATGATCGAAATAATTAATAAATTTCTATTATGCACAATCAATAAAAGGTTTTGAACCTTCCAGATCACAGTTGATAAAATAATCTTGGAATTGTAGAGTTCTAATAAAGATGAAATATTACTATTCTGGTTTTAATTACAGTAGCACTTCTGTGAATGCAGTTTTTATACCAGAAATAGCTCCAGTTATGGTAGCAATATACTAATCGTAATTTGAATTAGATAGTTAATCATAGTTCGTTAACAGTTGTAATGGTTTTAATAGTTTTGTCGCAAGATCTACAAGTGCAGAGTTTGTTAAGAATTGCTAGGTTGGTAATTGAGAAAAATAATGTAAAACATAAAAATCTATATTACCGACCTAGTAGTAGGATAATATAAAAAAGAAAGAAGAAGAAATGTGTCGTTATATTTTTGTGTTATTTTGTTTAATGTATAATAAAGCAAAATGTTACAACAAATTTCAGTTTACCAATAGACGATAATAATAACAGGTTATGGGCCCAGATTCAATATAATTGAATAAGGCATAAAATAAAATAAATAAAAAACAAGGTCAAGTTGGTAAACTGAAGGGAAAGAATCATGGCCGGCAAAATGGACGAGCTGAATAGCGTTGAAAACTTGAAAAATGCAGACGATTATCCGATGTGGAAGTTTCAGGTGGATATTTTTTTCAAATCATATGGTCTTTATAAAATAATAAATGGCACTGAAATATCAACAGCAGAAACTGCAGTTGAATTTGATAAGAAGGATGCTAAAGCACAGCGAATAATAATA
>VTPC01004247.1:0-20644 GCA_011009095.1 Ignelater luminosus
TTTTTCTAACGCATTATTGTTAGTTTTCCTTTGATCTAGCACCCCTGGGTGTGGAATATCTGAATTTCTAATAATCATACTTAAGAAGCAGGTAAAGAATTTAAAAACCAATTACAAAATCTGTATGAATATCTGCTAAAAAATATTTTTCTAAGAAGCTATGGATTTCTATAGTCTTGTTAGGTATTTTGTCTTTTAAATAAGTATATTAAGGTTTATCATTAACAGAAAGACAAACACTAGTACTTAGGATACTTATTGAAGCTGTTCCTTTTGCAAAGAGACAACTTACTCTGGCACTTTTAAAAGCCATCTGGTGCTTAGGTTTGCAAAATCTTTTAAAATATCTAAAATTGAAAATTCGAAAGATTCAAGATTTCTTGACAGATAACCTTCGGCTTTGATAAAATATTTGCACTTTGATATTGATTTTTTTTTACCTCTAGTACTTAAATTTTACAGGTCGAAATATGATTGAAAATTGTAGACCATCTTCACCTATGAAAAACAGTTCTCCAAAGAATTATTCACGCCTTTAGAAGTACAGAGTTTCTGTTGGATGTTACCATAATTAGAAAACATGAAATAGACTTGAAGAAACTACAAAACTGTGCTAAAGAGACTAGAGAATTGTTTTTTTATAACTATATACGTGGTTGCTCCTAATGGTTCACAGAGAGAGGTCTTGTATTTCTACCAATAAAGAGTATAGCAGGAGATAAGTCAATAATTTTGGAAATCAGAAACATTACCATGGAATATTACCAAAATAAGTATTATCGATTTGAAATTCATCTAGGCCCTGATTGGTTCTTAAACGTATACATATAAAATAATCAAAGAAATTCTACGGTCTCCTAATGCATGCAATATTAACAACTCTACGCGGAAAAAAATGTTTTGTTAGTGCAACAAAAAATTTAGTGAAATTTTGGACAGCAGATATTTTTTGCTGTAGCAACAAATTAATCTGTTGCTAACTCTAAAATAAATTATAAATGTGTTGTTATCTACCAAAGTGCTGTAGTGGCAAGAACAGAAAATTATACTGTGTGACAAAAAATATTTGTTTTCCTTGCAAAAATATTTGGTGTCCAAAATTTCACTAAATTTCTTGTTGCACCAACAAAACATTTTTTAGCATGCATATTTATGTAATGCAATGCAGGATAGAATCAAAAATTTATTAGTGACATAGCATATTCGTACTATCACTACGTGAGCTACTACTACTAAAAACCTTAAGGTAAGTAAATAAAATAAGTGCAGACAAATGAAGTTGAAACTTTATGGAAACAATAAATTTATTTGTGATTAAAGTTTGCCGATCAAAATAAGTAGTGCAATCTAAGAGAAAGTCCTAGGGAAATCTAAGTACATTTTGAAAAACAAAAATGAAGATACGCCACAATCGAGCAGTAGCAACAAGTAGACATCTGAAGTGTACGAAGCTTAACAAAAGAGCAGAGTAATTTTGATGAACCAAACACAACTGGATACTTAACAGAAACAACGAAACAGAAAAATGTGGGATAGGAAAAGCCGAAAGAGTTAAATGCAGACATAACTGAAACACTTCTTATTCTATGTTGTCACCATAAATTGTATCCTAACAATGCCGATGTCGGAACTGGTTTCAAAACTGCTCATTTTGTGAAAACCTATTGCTAATAAATTGGCCAGCTAACGAATATTGACAAGAAAGAGAAGGCCTATGTAAAAACAAACCCATATAAAGACGTATACATAGACGGTATCACAAAGCATATAATAATTTTATTGAATTTATACTGCGTGTCTACCTGCTTTTGAAAAGCAATTTATAAGCGAATCTTATGTTGTACTAATCTTTGAGAAACTATCATCATTAATTTACATACTTGATTTACATAGTTACTACTACTATTTATTATCTTATAATTATAACTTGGGTAAGGATCATCAGATACGCCCTATATATTTTTATTTGTTATAAACAAATTATAATTAATTGACCTCGTCATCTATAATTTATTACTCTGTCTCTCAACGATACAACAAACGAATTAAAATCTGACGAACTACATAAATCGAATTTAGTATGAAAAAAATACCTTAAAAAACCCACTAACGATTTTGAAACATTTATACTTCAGCAATTACGATTTGTGTTAAGAAAAAAGAAAATTTATTAAGTACTGTCGAACATATTTTAATGGTCTGAAAACCATACCACAAGGCACAATGTATAGAAAAAACATGTAGCTATAAAAACTGGGTGTAATTTATAGCTTTTGTATAGACACTTAAAAACATTAAAATTACTGAGCAGAAAGAGCAGCTTTATGCGTTGAAATTACATATTAAGTTTTTAACATTTATACTGTAAAAGACGTACTTATGCTATTATCGAGGAATATTGAAGACCTTTAGAAAACAGGCGTGTGAATCGTTCTACGTGATAATTATTGTTTATCTATAAAGGAAGCGGTCAGTAACAGTGTTTTACATTAAAAATTATTAATGCAATATGAAAGCTTTATAGGCATTTTCTTTAGGTTTGTACTATAATTGATCTAATGCACAGCTGGAATTATACAGCAACTCATGAAAAAATTAAAATAAATGTACTAGTCCTGATTGACATTTGTTTTTCACAATTGTTTAACATTAAGTCTACTTTATTACTATTCCACTTTTTTTATCTTCTTTAATTAACCATGCATTGTAAGCTTTCTTATATGATTACTTTTTCAGCTTTTCTATTTTTCTGCCTTTTCATGCTTTGGTATTCTTCGATCTTAATTACTACGTTTACGACAACGATATTTTAATTTTTCCCGCTTTTGAGTTAAAAAAGTGTTGACTAATAGTTTTGCAAAAATCTCTGTAGGACATTTATTGTTTTATTTATTTGTGTTACAATCTGTTTTTATGACTTTTTAAAACTTGCAAAAAATGAATAACTTCTCAGCTAAACAAACATTGTTGAATGATTGTGAAGCTTCAGAAAGTAATTCTTGAATTTGCTTTGATCTTTCTTCAGAACTTCTAGAAGTTCAAATGCAAATACGAATCACATTCCATATTAAGCTCAGCTCATAAAACAATCTAATGTCTACTTCAGATTTATAATATTCAAAACATTTGCGTAAAAATCTAAGAAAAAATGCAATAAAAAGAAGACTTACTGAATGCTTGGAAAAGAATAAAATAGGGTTAATAATAGGGAAAATGGGCTATACTTTGGTGCCCGGTTTCAGAGTCTCCCTGGTCTCTGGAATGACATCAAGTTCTTAGTATTGGTACTGATGGAAGTCGTCGTACTAGGAGTTGAAATGCAGCAACCATAGGTAACTGAATTTATACAAATACGTTATAGAGTTCTTACAGTCGTCCCTAAATATGTCAAGAGACGCATGCTTCAAATTTATTTTTTTTAATAGTGTGCTAGGTTGGATTGTCTTCATCCTCGATAGTATTTTTCAACAATTAACCTTAACAAGATATTTGTAATATCGTATCGTAATAATAATAATTAATCTGTCCCACCTGCTCGTAAAGTTTCTTGTCTGTCTTTGAAGATAGAAGGAAATAATCTACTTAATGTAAAAAACCTTACTGAGTCTTCTTACAATGAATATTTTTTCCGAAAAACCAAACCTGACCCAGAGGCTAAGAAATTCAACAAAGATATAGAATTGGGAATTTTAATGATATTAATATTATAAATGTAATATGTTAAAACTGCACCAGTTTTTCAAAACAAACAATTAAATAGAAGAAAATAGAAGTCTCTGAGTTTTTAAAAAATTGATTTTCCTTTGGTAATGACTTTCCTTTCTTTAAAAGCTACTTCAGTTTAAAATATGTTTGGGTTTTTGAAACCAGAAGGTTGTGTGAAGTTTGGTCAATATCATGAATAATTGGATAAACCTTCGCCATTAATTGCTCAATTTCCAAAGCTTTCTCTTCTTATTATTTCAGGAGGCAGAAGAAGAAGAAATTTGTAAAAGTCTTTAGCGCCACTTTGAGCAATAAATATGTATATTGAAAATTAGATACTGGTTCTAGCATACACCTTTATTAAAATCCTGGGTTTTACATTTTCAATATTTTCTGCTAATTCTTGCCAATAAGTCAGAACGCGTATACTATTTGATTTTATTGTAATAACGCACAGAATTTATACTACATAGAATTTACTACAATATACTTGGAACGGAAACTATTCCAAATGCAAGAAATACGTCTTCAACATACTACTGCCAATAAAGTTATTGGATATATCAACTGATGCAGCTAATTGATATATGCTGAAACCTACTTTTATCTCCTTAAGATTTGTTCTTTCAAGTTTACTAAGTTTCTGTCATTTGGAATTTATTTATTTAGCTCTTTTTCCATTCATTAGAAGTGTTTCTGTATGGCATGCCAGGCAAAAGCTACGGTTTGGTTTTTAAATAATTTCCAAGAAAATTGTATAATCGAATCTAATCCAATCTATCATAAACAGTAAATATGATTTCTGTGCGGTAGTCTCTATACTAATTACGAAATATTATAAAATAAATTTGTTTTTGCTGCTCAAATCTGAAAAAGGTACACTTTTCGATTGAGCAAGTTTCAATACATTCTATTCTGACTAATAGCCAAACATCTAAAATTTTTATCTCATTATTTTAGAACTGCCCCATCTGTATAAAATCTATTAATGTATTAGCAGAACGCAAGAGGATTGTCAGATTGAGATTAGCGGACGGGCGCTGCATACATCAAGTATGTTCTTGAGTCTCTAGTCTGATACCTTATATCTTTGCTAAAGCCATCTGCTATAGAATGGAAAGGATGTTAAGAATGCCCCTGTTTCTCTAGTATGTTGCTTTACAGATTTTATATGCAATTTACTAAAACCATCTAGAATGATGTCCAAAAGGCAGAATGACATGGGCACCAGCAAGACAAAACAAAACATTTTGTTGCACATATGCAAATTCACACAGTCAAATAAGTTCCTTGTAACCAAAAGTTGTAATATAAACTACTCCATCTCATTGTATAGTAACTTAGAGAATCAGAAGTACGATGTCAATTTTGTCATTTGAACTTTTTAGGCTTGCCAAATGATTATCACTTATCAGAATACTTTGTTCTTAAAACAGCTTTTGAAAAACAAGCCAGCATATGGTACTAAAGTCTTGACGATTTGTAAAAAATCTAGAAACAATTTTAGTAAGGAAGGATACAGAATGTCAAGGTTAAAAAGTGTGCAAGGTGACCGAGGATTTTATGATCTGGCATCTTCTTTTTACACTTGAGTTCTGAGATTTTGTTTCTTTTTCTCTTTTTTTCAAGACTGATTGATTAAATTATCAAATTCCTCCCAATCCATTGGTATTTGGCCATAATAATATCTTCGAAGATCATCTAAAGCATGCAGCTTACGAAATAGCAATCAAACGTGAAAAAATGTTTCATTTCAGAAAATTTAGACATAGGGTCAGTAGTACCCTGTTTAGAGTAAGGGTATATACCTACTTTTAGAATTCCATATCATTTATTCATTGACGTTTTG
The DNA here is from genome assembly GCA_011009095.1 of Ignelater luminosus. Classification (NCBI taxonomy): domain Eukaryota; kingdom Metazoa; phylum Arthropoda; class Insecta; order Coleoptera; family Elateridae; genus Ignelater; species Ignelater luminosus. Next base: position 5,555 of record VTPC01004247.1, read on the forward strand.
TGTTAATTTTTCTACTAATTTTTAATTTATCATCTTTTCTTCTTACATTTAACCATATCTATCCTCTGAATTTGGAGGTCACTTTCATAAACACCCCGTGTAAACTATATAAGTTTGATTGAACTAGACTGATTGATAATCTTAGCTGTAACATCTCCTATCCTAGCAACATGAAAGGAAAAACTGTGACTTCTGGCTTTCTTGACTTGATGTGAACCATGCAACCGAACCAATATTTGATAATATTTCTAGTAACATTATTGTAAATGTATTTCCTGCACTTTCCTAAGAGTGCTAATGGCAAATGGTGTTCAGTTTCTGCAGCAAAGTGCCCAAGTTTACAAGAAATGTGTTGTATAAAAGAAATAAAACAGTAGTACTTATTCTTTTGTTTTTCTTCTTTCATGTTTTTATGTAATCACTATTTCGACAAACATATATTTACATGTTTGAGGACTTTGTTTTATATCATTCCTAAACGCTTATTTATTGCTGCTGTTATTATATTAATAGTTGCTTTTTATTGTTTTCCAAATTTAGTTACGCCTACATTACTTGAATAGTACCACAAAAAAGTTTATTATAAATATTTTGGTTGATAATTTAATTATATTTAGTTAACAGAGTATAAACAATATCTACACTCGGAGTTCCTAGAATTAACAAGGATCTTTAGTTCTAACAAAAACAGCAAAATTTATTCAATGCGAAATACCCATATAGTTCGAATGCATTTTAACACGAAACTGTGAAACTTCAGTACCTGCACGTTCTTTTTTTTATTCTTTTTTTATTATAGTACTGTAACGACAGACTGCAACCATTTATTTTTTTAATAACAAAAACGTGCTTTATTTGCTTAGCACACTTTATTCTGGGAGAAAGATAACTGAACTTATTATTTCTCGCATGTGCTGTAATTAACATTATTTTTTCTTTTTATGGACATACACCAAAAAGTATTTTATTTAAACTGTGACTATGAGAGAAGTATACAAGAGAAAGGTAGTGATATTTTCAATTTTTATTACGTAATGCCCACAACAAAATTTATTTTCTATTCAGATTTTTTTATGTATAGGTAAAGCTTTACGTTTTGAATGTAATATCCAGCATTAAAATGAACAATAAACGTTAGCATTATAAGTTATAACGATATAAACACTGTGGCTAAACTGTTTATACAGTTTTAAATTAGATTTAACAACACGAGTATTGCTTCATGGCCCGCTGCAATTAGTTGATAACGAATGTGCTTGTTTTGTTTCGAATGGCGCGTAAATTGAACAGATAAGGCAAGGATCGTAAAAGAGATGAATTTTCTGTTGGTTAAAATTTTAGTTTACGTAGCACATTTTAGTTCCTTGTTTTATTGGGCAATATAACACCGCCAAAGAAGATGAAGATATATCGTTTAGGTGCACAAGTGTTAAACTGTAACTGTTTTTATCGATTGGTTTAAAACCCAGTAATGAGATCACATTCCTACTATGTGAAGATTTCTATCATGTCATGGAACACGTTTAAGGATTTAAAATAACAGGCTATTAAATTTTATACCCATATATCTAAGCCAGATAATAGACAAAAAATATAAAAACAAAAGGCGTCAATCAAACAGATATAAAAAAAACTACCGTTTTTTGTCAACACTGGGATTTGTAACCTTTTACTACGTTGTTTTCAGAGTATCGAAATCTACCTACTTCCATTTTAAACCTTCGCACCAAGATCCAATTAAATCAGACCCGAAGTTATGGCCGAGTGCAGCGGGGGAAACTTGATTAAATATTGCATTAGCTAACATCCAACAGTTATCAGTTGATTACTCAGGGAAATATAAAACAGGGAAAGAGAAAATACTGAAAGTAATAAACGCTTTTGTTGTGTAATAGACATTAATTTATTGAGAATTTATCTGATGTTCATATTTTATTTTTTGTTTGTTGAAAATTATTTAGACTTTTCATGCAAGCGCGATAAAATCCTCTTAATGGAATTTAAAATTCTTTTAATTAACAAAAACCAAATTATAAAAATAATCTAGATCGTAAATAAAGTTCCACTGTTAATTGAAGTTCTCTAATATATGTTTCGAAGCAGCCATTTATTTAAAAACTTATGTACGTGCTCAAGAATTCTGAAGTCTGGTTCATCCAGTCGAACCAGAAAGCAGAAACCAAGCAAAGCAGTCATGATATTTTACCGTGAGCAGCTGTCACATAACTTACCCGAGCCCCACCCGAGAAGCCATGAAGCTTTTACAGGTTCAGCTTTGAAATTGCCTTCTTGGATCTTGCCGGATGCTCAAACAAAAAAAATCTTGTTTTTTCTCTATGTTCGCCTTTTTTATTCAGTTTTTGATGTAGGAATGAACTTTGGCAGTAAATAAATTAAAAAATGTTAATTTGTTGATTTCAGTCTAACGATTACGAACTCTTTGAATTTTAATTCGAACCTTTAGTATAACTTCACTCTGTTTTTAATGAAATCGCTTTAAATATTATTTCAGATTGGCTTTCTCCATTAGTTAATTGTTTCAGAACAAGATAGTATAACTATCTAACTATAGTAATTTGAAGTTGTCTTATGTTTAGTTCCAACTAAAATACGTATCTTGTAACACGCAATACTCATTACGACTTGATAATATCAATGTCTGATTAGGTTAAATGCGTTTTACTGTAGATGTTAGGAATTTCTGCGCTGTTTCTCAAGCATTCTTCTGTCTGGAAAAATGATTAATATAGCTGTTATTAAGTCTATTAATTTGTCTGACAACAATTTAATGTTTATAAAGAGTGACTCTTTCCATATAAACAATAAATGCGCATATTATTAAAAGAAAACGTCTTTCGTTGTTTTCTGAACTAATTAGATAAATCATTTTAAAACTAATATGTAGTTCAAATGAAAATAAAAAACGATTTTGTGTCACACATTTTTCATTTCTATTGCAATAATATCTACTTATTTGTGTGTTCCGTTGGTGATCGCAATGATATAATCAACTAATCTATTACTTTCAAATACGGTATAAATTGTTATTGTCTAAATCAGTGATTCTCAAACTGTAGGGTTAGCCTCTCTTGGGGTAGTGTTCCGAAATTAATTTCATAAGAACAATAACACAAATTTTATTAACTCAAAAATACAAAAATATTTTTAAATGATTTGTTAAAAACAGTGAGTGTTAGTGGATGTAATTTCAAAATGCTTGAAACAGTTTCAAGCTTGCACAAGTAGGTCAAACGCTTGATGAATAGAACTTTAAAACCTCCATTTTCAAGCCACAAATCTATTGGACAGTTTTTAAGTTTGGTGCACTCACATAACTACCTACAAATGACAGCCCCCGTATTTGCACCTGTTACCACCACTAGTGTCTTCGCTGCGATTGTTCTATAAACTTTCGAGATGGCCAAGAAAAATCGAGCCAGGTGCTTTTATCATTATGGAACCCTTCCATCTCTTTCCTTAATTGTCTGTTCCGTATACAAATGTCGATCTAATACCTTGAATATACATAATCTTAAATGAAGGTCAGAATTTTCATCCAATTTTTGTCAATCACCAGCTTTAAGCGCTTTATTGACTCGTTACTTTCTATGACCCTGACTTTACTTTGAAGAACTATTTTTTCTGTCAACATTCTCGTCTACTTATAAACTACTCCGTTGTTTTCTTTTCTGTATATGGTAGCTCTCCCTTTCTTCTTCATTTTCTTTGCAGGAAAATCTGCCAATAAAGTAATCTAGTCATCTGCAAAAGTCTAGTAGTTGTCAGAAACAACCAGAAAGTTTGGATTTAGAGATCTTTTGTCAGTTCTGGTAACGCTGATTGCAACTGTTGTTCATTTATTCTTCCTCTCTATTTACAAAATTTAGAAGTCTTCTGTAGATTTTCATTGATACAACCGATGAAACGAGTAAGTAGCGTGATGCAACTTTTGCAACAATTTACTAATTTATCTAATTTTGCAACAGACTTAATTGTAAGAAATATTTTTTAATTCAAATTTAGCGCCAAAAGAATACAGGGTGAAGTTGGCAATGTGTGTAATGAGAAACGACAATAAACGTTGTTCTGGTAACCCGCGTGTTTTATTAAAAGATTTTTCTTACAATTTTATCAGGTGTGGGATTCACCAGGGTTCACACAGACCACAATTATGTTATGGTTGTGTATCTTGCATATATGTTACAAACAAAATATTAGTCGAATTGAAACTTTTTCGATATTATTAGTCATACGACGGAAAGTGAGGTTATACACGTGAGCGATGGATGAGAATATTCAAGATAATTCAGAGCATGGTGTCTTAGATCAAGAGAGATATCATCGCTACAGTAATAAAAACTATACAGTTGTCAGGAAAGCCACAAAAGCAGGAAGAAGATTCATCAACAAAACATAGCGGATTAGGGTATGCTGATATATTATACCAGTTGTTATGCCAATACGATGGCAGTGGAGACATTAATTTATAGTTTCAAAGAATTAATTTAATCCAAAAAACGTGCAAAGTGGAAGATAGAATGTTGACATTAGCAGATGTAAATAAACTAAGTGACTGGTTTCATTCAAAGCCTTCACATGTAGAGTTGTTGTGGAAGAAGTTGCAGCTGACTGATATGTTTGGTCGAAAAGAAAATAAACTCAAAACAAAAAGAATTTTTAAACAAAGAAAGTGGAAGAGGAACGAAGAATTCAACGATTACTATCACGACAAAGTTTTACTTGCTAACAAATTGCAACTGAAAGAACCTGAGATTATTGAATACATGGTTGAAGAAATAGAAGACATAACATTAACTAACGGAATTTACATCATTAAATAAATTATTAACAATAATGAATGAATTAGATCATAATAACTACAGTGGAATACAATCGACAAAAGGCTCGATACAACATGGTCAGTCAAATAAGAAGAATTGCGAGGTTGAGAAATCATTGCGTTGTTATAACTGTAATAAAATAATTGCAGGTTACCAAAGCGTGAAAGAGGATCTTGTTTTTTCTGTAGATCTACATTTCATATGGTCAAGGAATGTCTAAAAAAGAAAGATCAATTTAAGAAGGGTCATCAGGCATTCAAAGAAAATTCACAAACCGAGTTTTCACAAGCAGGTAGTATGTCTGCATTACTCGTTGAAAAGTCAATTTTAGATACAAGTAATGATTGCTGTGTTGATGTTTATTCTGAACCAAATGATTGTAATTTTAATGTAATTAGCTTAATAGATACTGGTAGCCCAATTTCTCTGTGTAAAAACATCTAATACCCACACATTTAATAAAACCTTTTTCTGGTCATAAGAGTTTCACAGGAATCAATTTTTCTGTTCTGGAGGTATTAGGTATTTTTGAAAGTAGAGTCATAGTAAATGATGTGGAAACTACAGTTTTATTTCACATAGTTCCAGATGGCACTATGACATATGATTGTGTTTTAGGTAGAGAATTTATTTTTAAGAACGATTTAGTTGTAGCTTTTGTAGAAAAGAAGTTGGAGTTATTGACCCTAACCTCAAACTAGCGAAATAACTAGGTGTTACTCTATCTTTTTTACAGGCAGAGATCCATGCCATAGATTTTTACAAGAAAGCAGAAGGCATCAAACATCAATTTGTTTCAGGTAAGCAGGACATTTCTCTCATACTCTTTCAGCTCAAGAAATTGCAAACAATCTCTAAGACAATTACGAAAACTATTAATGAGTGCCAGGCCTCGCTAAGAAGGATGATGTAGCGGCGCGATTTAAAAGCCTGGATACAACAATAAATTTTGTTTATATTAAGAACTTATCTTGCTTATGTCAACAGATATCTTTAATTGTCAACAGTGGAACGTCACGTTTATCTTATTGATCTTATCAAGGTCAGGAATGAAAACAAGATTTCCTGACTGCACAAAAGTTTTACAGCGCTAACATTACTACAGACCATGCGACGATTGGTTTACTAATGGTGTTTGGACTATAGATTCTGTCTGTACTTTCATTATAACTGACAGCAAAACTATTTAAAGTTTAAAGCTGACTTGTTTATGTTACACAGCAAATCCAGACTGTTTTTACTGCTTACAGTCAGCAAATATTGTTACATGCTACTGCTACTACTGGTATTTACGGGGCCTTGACCATAGCAAAAAATTGTATTACTTTAAGAATATTTGTTTTAATAAAAGGGTAAATTTGAGAACTTGACAAGTGGTTGTGCTTGTTATGGCAAGAATGTCCAGTATTCTACAAACTTTTATCAGTCTGTGCTCTTGTTAGGTGAGAAATTAGTGTATCTTAAGGCGTTCTTCGAGTGATATTACTAAGTGACAGCACGTGTAGTAACTTGAATTAATTACCATCGGACTTGAGCAGTATTCCCAAAACTGTTCAAAATGGTAAGAAATGTGAGTACATACTGATATGTACTGCAACATTTTATCAGAGCAGCTTTGTGTAATAAAATAAAGTTTTGACAGTGAAGTCTATTAACTTATACTGAACGTATTAATTTGTTGAATTTTTTGAGTTTGTTCCCTAATCTAAATCCATGAAATTTAATTTAATAGTTCTCGGTATATATTTTGTTTTGATAAAATAAAACTGTCATTTTCCAAAAATCTTTATTGTTTTTAACATGACTGCTACAGTATCCTGTGAAATTATGTCTGCCAATAAACTGTTTTTCTCTGTTTTTCATATTTACTTGACTAATTTTATTTTTCTGTGCAACTGTATTTAATCGATTTACACATAATTTACTTCTGCCCTTTTATAGATTTCTTCCTGGATAAAGAAGAGTAAAATAGTTATATGTTTTCTAAAGTAACATCTTAAGCTGCACACAAAAGATTTATTTACATTGATTTTAATAAATCGAATTGACACGTTTTTCCTCTCGAAGAACCTACATTTTTTATTACTAAAATAAAGCAGTCTTATCAAGTCAATAGACCAAAACGACTTCTTTTAAAAAGTATTTTTAATCTATGTGCATGCAGCATAATCCTTACATATGCGATTTATTTTTACACATGAATAAAACGATTCTAAATAAAGTTTTTAGGTTTATAAAGTACTGTAGATTTTTTTATGATTTTATAATCTATTGTGACCAAGGCCATTTTAATGCACTATTTGATAAGTTCTACGAGGAAGGTTTCCTCATCGCGGAAAGTTTGTTGAATTATGAACAGAACTTGCACACTTGCCACTTGTACGATCAGTCGTGATCACATTTCATACACAATTGCAAATTAAACTTCACGGCGTTTTAAACTTTTTATTAACATTTTTGATTTCACCTATGAAATAATCCGAAGGCGGGGATTATCAGATTAGCCCGGAAAATGAAAGCGAATCGAATCATAGACGTAATTCTAATTAAAAAAACTGTTTTTTTACTTCCCGTTTCTTTAAAATTTCAAATGTAAAATAAGTTTCTCAGCAACTTTAATATTTCTTGCTTCTTATAGTTACATCAATTGCATCATGTTTAGTGCAAACGGCAGTGTCTCAGTACTAATCGAGAGTTGTAACTTTATTTTTTCAGAGCTACTAGTTAAAGATATATTGATCTCATCGTGTAGATGTAGACTGACACAAACTTACGACATGGTATGGCATTCAATTCAGTTCGCTTTAGTCTACCCTACGGGTATGGAACAAACTAAAATATTCAAAACAAAACAAAAACTGGGTTTATGCTCTTGATGCAAATCACAATAATAGATAAAGGATGTTCTACTTTAGAAAATAGAGAGAAAGCGATTTTTCTCTCAATCACCCTGTATAATTCAGTACAGTGACATTAAGTAATGCTTTTGCAAAAACAGAGATGAAAAAGTCAAGTTCCATATAGGGAATTACTGAAAACCTCTTTAGTTAATATCATGGAGAATCGTAAAGTTTAAGAAAGATTCATAGAAGACGACTGCTAATGACGCCAAAATGAATGAGTTTAGATTTTATAGTGTTATATTGTTAGAATCAGCAATTAACTGGGAATAAGAAAATATTAAAATATATGGGGCGAATCGAATGAATGAATATTAGCTAACACGTTCTTGTAGGACACTCTGTATATTTAATTAAAGATATCTTTGGATTTTATAGAAATTAAGTTTTCTGTAATTTTACAAACAAGACCATCTATCCAAGAAAATTAAACACTTATCGATATTGAAAACATCCAAGTACTCTAACTCTATACCTACTTATGAAAAGAGCTGAAGCGTTGATGTTTGGTGTAGGGACCCCAGAAGTAAACAAGGTAGGTAAGGAATTTTAAATTAAGGGCTAAACACCAGAAAGTCGATAATGCAAAAGATTAGTTTTGGTTTCTTTTCATATCATTCAAGAAACTGAAGTCTAGCTACTTCTGTTCTTTGATGTTGGATCTAACATCTAATATATAAAATATTCATCTTAGCTAAACAGAGATCTAATTCTGGATTTGTTTTCTAAAATTGCATTACAGAGGTGAGATGGGAATCCTATATATCACTAGAAAGATTTTAAAAATGTTATCGTTTTGGATTTGAGATCTCCTACTTAGCTGTTGTGCTTACTGCACATCTCTATTGGTAACAAAATTAAAATCCTGGTATGAGACCAGCTTGATGAAGAAGATTTCATTCAAACAGTAGCTCAAAGTTAACGTCAAACAAAGAATGGTTTTCACAGTATCGGTCTAAACGGCAAATTGAGATTACACTAGCAACAAGTCATCAAATTATTTCAAAGCTTCTTCTCTGCAAAAGGGCAGAATTCATCACTATAAAGTACTTGTGTAGTGAAACTAGAAATTCCGATTCCGATAACTTAAATTAAAGTGAAAAAGTGATACTGATGACTTACATGAGATTAGAATGCTTTAAAATAGGGCTGTATGGTGTCATAACCACAAATGGTTTTATAATTCAAGTCTTGCCATTATAAAGGCATTACACAAAAATCAGAAGCAAGCTTTTAGTGATATTAAAAAATAATTCAAGAGTCGGCTATTAAAAAGTAAAAAATTTAAATTGGCCAATTCAGAACCATTAGGAGAACTTCGATAAAAACTACCCAACTAAGAATTTTGCCAGGTTTTTAGTGTTAATAATAAGTGCAAAATTTAATCAAATGAAACATAATTGAAGTAACTAAAGATTTACAAGCGTTTCTAGACCAGAAATAGAAACGTTAATTTGAACCAATTTGCCCGTTCTGAGGATTAAATAAGGTAAAGCAATAAAATGTCGACCAAAACCTATATTTTAAAAGCATTCTTTATTCTTTTCCAGGAAACGAACAAGCTACAATGGAATGGCTAAATTTTTTTTTGGTATGAAACCCTTTGCTTCATACGGATGCAGGCGGCATAATTTATTTTTACAACCCTTAGTCCCTGTATCTTTTATATACAACTTTTATATGTTGTGTTTGCAATATGTGCTCAAACAAAGCTTCCGACTTTCGCTTTCCTTTTACACCATAAATTTTTTGTTTACGTTTTTACGTCAATAACCCAGAATCTTAAAATATTTCCGCATTCTGTATTTCAACCTTCGGCATCACCTACATATTCCCTAATTTGCGCCAGCTACCCGTTTTTATGTTTATATTACCTGTGTGTTTTTAGAATTTATTCTTGACAATCCAGGTGCAAATAGAGTTCTTTAACTCTATAAATTGGTATAACCTATTAAAATAAATTAAAAATGAAAAACTTGAATGGGTTGCTCAAAGATGTTTCCGTTCAGGTAACATTGCTACATTGTGGCCAATTACGACGCATGTAACACGAGAGCCATCACGTTGGCGATGATCTATAAGCCATAAAGTAGACCTGTTTACTGGCGTCACCCCTACTTTTATAATTAAACTTGCAATAATTCCTAAGTGCCTTAGCATCGTAAACTTGCGTCTCCAGCAAGTCTAAACGTTTCAGCTTGTCGATTTAAATTTATGACATGTTTTACTTTACATTATTAAGTTTGCTTGATGTGAATAACGCAATTTGCCTCTATGGGCATTTTGTAATAATAATGAATACAGCACTATATCATGAATTACTCATATACGCAAGATTACTAGAGGCCTAGTTGTTAAATGAAATTAGCGCAGGAACGTAACGAATTGAATCAAACTAATCAGGAAAGTTGCTTATATGTGAATACAGTGAGCGTAACGTTAGTTGCTCGTTAGCTGTTCAATTAATCTTAACTGGGTTTACTGTGATTGCTTGGGATTTTAAAGATATTTATAACTGTGAAGTATGTCACTTTGCACATATTTTAAATACCTGTATTGATTTTCGTATAACAACTGAAAGCTTTTATAACGCTGCAAATAAGCCTTGGTATGTCAATTTTATCCTTTTCGATTTCAGGGCTGTTCTTAATATCTTTCTTTCGATAGCTTCTTGACGTTTCTACACTTTATGTGTTTTGCTAGTCACTGGAAATATAGATTTGTTGCATTCCTCGGTCTTTAAGTCATTAGAATATTCATATTTAAACATGTCTTAGTTTCCTTTATGTACCAAGTTTCTATCTTGCTTCCCAATCGATACCTCTAGCCTTGTGTATGATACTTCATTAATGGTGTATTAGTCAAAAATGACGGTTTCCTTGTCGGTTGCTCTTTCGTCGTGTCCTGTACATTTTAAACTTACAAATACCTAGATCATACGTTCATGAAAAACAAAAAACATGCAGCAATTAGTTTTTTTGTACACATGCATGTTTAAAACATTGAATGGCACGTTTTCTATCTACTTTTTCAAGAATTGCAGTGATCAGAAAACAATACTGAATAAAAAACAGCTTTCAAAGATGATGTTGAAATAGCTTGAAACTAATCAACTAACGTTACGAGCAACGTTAGCATCAGTAGGAAAACGTAGTTTAAAAAAGGCGAGTTACTATAGCTATAATATGAAAATGTGGTGCAAAGTTTTTCTAAAATCTAAGTAAGGACCTGGACAGACTTATCGTACAATCAATCGAGGTGGATAGGTCGTTCGACATATGCCGTTATACGGTCAAAATCCTGACAAGTTGCTTGCCAAGAAACTGTGCATTACACAAATTCTTGCATTATTTCTATACAAGAGTACTGCCTGATAAAATGCTGTCTAGTCATTCATTTCAATGCTCAAGTTAAGTATTAAGCTTTAGGTATCCAACCTTCGCAAATATTTGATTGATTTCTCCGATTTCTAGACTCTTAAGAAAACCTCACTTTTGTCTTTTCTGGTGAGCTCATATTACTAGCCACAACATGCCTAAACATTTATCTTGTACCCCAACATTCTTGCAACGACCTTTTACAGTTTTACAATAACTATGGCTCTGAGCAAAGAATATTCCGTAAAGAGTTAAAAATAAATGAAACAGTAGAAGACAAGAGTCTTCATCTAAAAATGCTATAATTAATAAATCAAGCGTTTAAATGTGTAAAAAAATCAACAAGTTAGCTTTTGCTTTTTAGGTAATCTAGAATTGTAGCAGATTAACAAATATGCTACCTACGCTTACAACGAGTTGTTGTTTGGATATGTGAGTGCCTTTGTAGTAGTGAAATTAAAAATCCATTCAGGTAAATCTTCCTTTCAGAATCATCAAAAATGAAACGTGGAGCACATCATCAGTCGTCTTGGTGTTTGACATCAGTCAGGTAGTGGCCAGCCTCTTCGACGATAATAGGAAGAATCAGGAAGGCATTCTGAAAGAAACACTTTCATTTGATGTAACTCAGAGACAACAATCAACAACGCTAAATTCATATTATTAGTACTTAGTATGTTGTTATAGTTGCAAGGACAAAACCTTTTATCAACAGACTCCAAAGACCCTGTGTTTTCTCTACGATAGTATTCTTTTGGGCCTAGGGAACGATCTCAAAAACATATTTTATTACAGATTCAAAATAGAACAAGATAGAGACTCTTAATGACATACTAAAAGTTAAAGTTGTGCTTGAAAACTGCTGCAGTAGGTGTTATTGTCAACATTATAATATGCATAGGTCTAATTGTTACAACTAAAAGTGTAATATGTACAGGCTTTTGAGTTTAATGATAAAATATTGTCACACATTCAAAAAATACTAAAATTCGTTAGCTGGAATGTTTTATATAGTTTGAAACAAAGAAGATCTTATTTTTCTTTGTCTTCTTGTTTTAATCTAAAAAGTTTTATCTCTAACTTCGGATTTTTATTAATACGCGGCGACATCCAAGTTGTTTACAGTGCTAATAGTGCAGGTAAAAAGAATCGAAGAATGAAAACAACATTCCATTAGTCTTGAACAAGTATTTATAGCAAGAATAAAATTTTACGACTTTCATTCTTCTAATTAAGTTTATACAAATGGAAAAAGCTGCGGGAAGTTGGTAGTTCTGCAAAAAAGAAGTTAAATTTTCCCTGACGCTTTTTAAAATAAATATGCATTTTTAGGGATCATATTAAATATACTCTCCATTTTGGTGTGATGAAGACATAAAACCAAGAGCAATATTTTAAGAATTGTGACATTTGGATAACATTTCGCTTCGCTTGAAAAGGAAGGGGATTGAAAGGTCTCTAGTTTTGCCTTTTACTAAAGCCGTCTGCGGAGTATGGGTGCATTTTATGTCTGCAAGGGAACTTATTATTCTATAACTCAGTTAAATATGGCATGGAGTTGAATATTTATAAAAGCAAAAGTATTGGTAAAGATACATTTACAATTCTAATACAGAGTATTGTTAGTGTTAAGTAATTGAAACATAATATTTAAATTTGTTGTAACTTGCTTAGGAGTTACACAGCCATAAATTGTACGTAATAACAAAAGCATGCGTACTAACAGCAGAACGGTTTTATAGATGCTGATCAATTTAATGATGTGGAAGAAATTCATTTTAGCTTGCTGTTTCTTGCAGTAAAATGGAAGATTTATATATTTGTTAGAAAACAATAACCATGAATAAATCTGATTAAGTTAGTTTTAATAAAAAAAAGGCAATAATAAGATTATCAATTATTATATCAAATGTAATAAAACAATGCTTTTGTTTCACTTTCTTTTTTTACTAAAATAAGCACAGTAGCTTGTATTTCAAATAGAAGTTTACAATATAATAAAATTTTGCTCGTATATCATAATGACTCCATAAACTTAATTGATGACAGTCTTATACACAGAACATAAAATGTAAAAAATCTTTTGACTACTTACGTTTTGCTACCTCGTTAAAATGATTTAAATTCGGTTTATTTGGGGAATTTAATATCTTACATCAAGTGCTTTTATTTATAATGATATTTTTATTATTTACAATAATGATTAATGACAATAATCATTACTACTTTCAGTTTGTAACCGTTACAGGTATGTCTGTATATTTGAGATATTCTTTTTTATCATTGAGATCGTTATAAAACTATGTGTGCATTCTAAAAGGTGAAATAAAATAGGAAATACCTCTGTAATATATGTTAAAAATGCTTTTAAGTAATAAATTCTTTTATGTCTATAACTATTTTTATTATTTCCGGTTAGTGTTTTGAATTTGATATTGTATGTATAGTTAATTTTCTGTCATTGATAATTTCAACCATTTTCAACAATTTCCTCGTTACAAAAAAACTTAATGCACTGTTAATTAAGTAATTAATTAGTAAGGAAATATGTGCAATAATCAGCAAAATAAATCATTCTCGAAGAGATATGAATTTATTTATTTATTATTTTCCCCTAAGAAAAGTATTATAAGTATGACACTCTGTCACAAATTTTGTTTATGCTACAAAATTTTTTTTTAGAACAAAATTTTAATTTTTATAGTATATTGCTTCCATTATTTCCTTATAAAGAGAGAAGAAATTGGCGATTTTGGGTGGAAGGTCATCTTACACTTGACATGATTAGATTGCGTTTTGAATAGGAAAAAAGACCTTGCGGAGGAAAGAGAGGCAGTCTTTCAAAGAGGTTGTAAATCTTTTTATAAATTGCAATAATCGTTTTAATATTAATTATTTAATACTAACATAAGTTGTTTATTAATCCATGTACTTCTGTTAATGAATGCCGTTTTGATAAGTGGATTTTTTCTATCTGAAGCAAGAGCAATCCCTAATTTTGAGCTACTGATATTTCTACAATTCTCTTGCAAACAACAAGAAAGAAAAAATGAAAAAACCAGGATACGCTATAGCCAATCATAATGGAGATCCCAAACTGCATATAAATGTATGTATATCCCAACTAGCAATTAATTGAATCGTGACAACTTATTTTAAACTCACAGAAAATATTTTCTTTTCTTATAGAAACATAACAATGAGGTACGTTATAAACAGTAGCTGTAATAGATTATGAGATTTATGTTTATATCACCAATGCCTCACATACTTCTAGCACCAGTAGCACTTGCTTACTGTTTTTTCAGGACTTGAAGTAAAATTTAGATTCCAAACATGTTTTAGATTTAATTGTTTATGGTGCCAGAAATTAAGAGAAAGATGATAGCAATGAAGTATAGGATGCGGTGGTATACCAGGTTGGTATATACCAGATTAGAAGATTGTTTGTATGGTTTCTTTCAATGGACGTATTTAGAGTACTATTCTTCTAGTTGAACGAAGAAATGTGAATCCATCTTGTTTGTTCAATAGGTTTTTGAAAAAACACCGAGATCTATCTTATGAAACTGGGCCTTTAGTAGGTCATTTTTTAAAATTTTCTTTTATCTTTCGATTCAGTACTACAACTTCCAAGTGAGCAAAAGTTAACTTTCCTCTTATTAGCCGTTTAAGATTTGGGGATGGCTGCTATCCAGTACATTTTTTTAAAACAGAAAGAAGATATGTGCTCTTAATGCAATTATTGACTTTTTCTGACATTTTATCAAAGTGTTCCCCAAAGAAGTAATAGTATAAAGACTACTAGTGTTTGTAAGAGGCAAAATCAAATTGTAAGAACTTTAAGTACCTACAAAACAAATAAGTAAAACAAACGGCCATGATGCATTAAAGCAAGATAAATAAGATTGACGTCGACAAAACGGTTGCAAAGCTACAATCAACAGTGGTAGCAGACGAACAGTGGCGTAG
>VTPC01004247.1:20744-59116 GCA_011009095.1 Ignelater luminosus
ACAGTGGTAGCAGACGAACAGTGGCGTAGCAAGGGATATTGGCGCCCTGGACAGACCTTCCAATGTGCCAATTCGAATTTAAAAATTTAAAAACTTAAAGTAAATGTTTAATGTAACATTTAAACTTTAAACCGCGTTTCTAAATGGTAATTATCTAATAAAAGAGTAATTTAACTGTTGACTATGATTATATTTAGATATTTGTATTAATGTAAACAGCAAACTATGCTAAATATAAATAAATAAATTAGAAGAAACTTAAAAATAAAACTACAATACTTGAAACTTGAAAGCAACTTTCCTAGCTTTAAGAGCAACAAACTCGGTTATTGTTTCTTCGAAATCTAGCTGGTTTGTAAGTTCTTGCTCAATAGAAAATTTAGCCACATTGAATAACAGCAGCTGGCTCATAGGGAACTTCAAGTAGGACTTAATCAGTTTTAACTTAGAAAAGCAAATTCACAACAGTATCACCAGGTTAGGGACAGAGATATTAAGGTTGTACTGTTGGATTAACTGCAACAATTCTAGCGGACCTTTCTACACGAGTTTTTGGTAGTCTTTAGATGCGTCGACAAAGTTTCGAAGACAATATCGTTTGATCAGGAATTCCACCTTATGGATTTCATCCCGCAAATTAACTGAATCGCAGACGTATTTTGGATTAAAGAGGTTTGCGAAGGTCAACACGGAGAATTTCTTCCCCAACTCTTCTAATTGCTCAAACCTTGAACTAATTTTTTGAATTATCCGGTCCATAGACGCGAACACTCCCAAGTGTAGTTCTGCTTCGTAGGTCAAGTTTGCACCCTTCGATTTATCACCGAAAAATTGCTTTCTTGTTGTTGTTGTTGTTCTTTGAGGCTCAACATAGATTCCAAGTTCCTGCACAACTGTCTCGAGTAGCTGAAATTGCAGTCCACTATCTTATTTTGCTGTTTAACCTAAAATATCTTTAATGCCCCAATTTTTGCCGCACACCGTTTCATGTCCAGTCGCTTGGTCTGCAGGTAAACTTGAGCATCGTTAATCTCTGAAAGGACTTCAGACCAAAACCCGAGATAACAAAAAAAAGAAAAGGAGTGCATTGGTGGCAACAACATTCCACCATCCGACCGAGTGACTGCATTTTCTGTTCTATCGGTGCTTAACTCTTTGAGAACATTCAAAATTTGACAGCTTCTTGTCTTGAGGTGTTTTACCCCTTGCCCAGTAGTAGCAGTCAAAACGCCCCAACGATGGGTTGATGACGAAAAGAACAAATATATTTTCTCCACCCTCCCGGAAAAGGTAACAGATGCCGAAGTGATGGAAGCGACGTGATCACCAACTTGGTTCAAAAAATGGTTAGTGTATGCGATGGACCGGGCCTCGGGGTTAACTGTCTTAATTCTCGCTTGGACTCCAGTATGTAATCCGAACGTAGCAGCTTGGCCTCTGCAGTTTTCAATGTTGAGTCTATCTTGGTCGATCTTCTCCAAAATCATTTTCGCAGTATATTCAGCGTTTTTACCTTTGGTTTCGATGAAATCAACAACAACAAGTATAATGTAAAACGGGTTTTACATATTTTACTCTATTTTTTTACATGCAAAGTAAAAAATAGTTTCTTACGCGTAAATACTCAACCGCGCTACTGACGAACCATCAAACGTTATCCTTGCAAACGTTTAAAATTTGTTCGCTACTGGAGCACCCAATAGGAACTAGGAACGGGCGCCAATGCTTGCGTATGTTTACACGCCTGGGGCATGACAGGAGCGGCAGCGGCGAACTTATTGCGAAAAGCTTACAACCGCAGCAGCAGACAAAGGGCGGCTTTGCCGCCCCTGGTCTACTGCCGTCCGAGGTTGCCCGTCCTCCCCGCCCCTCCCTTGCTACGCCACTGCAGACGAAGTAAGATACTTGTAGTCCAGAAAGCCAGGAGCCTCGGTGGTTCTGATAGTTACGCATCTGACTATCAACCCAATGGTTGCGGGTTCGATTCCCGGCCGAGGTCCTGAGATTTTTCACGCGGAAAAAATCTGAAAAAGGATGCCATCCTCTGGGAGGTATGTAAAGCAGTGGATCTCGTGTAACTACGATGAGTTGCACGTTAAAAATACCTACCGGGGTTGGAAAACCTCGGATTCGGCTAAATTCTAGTTGGCGGCGAAATGACCATAGTAGTTGAAGCCACGAGGTCCAAGGGAACCGCGACCTGAAGCCTCAGCCAAACATTAAACAACATTAAACAGTCCAGAAAGCCAGGCACTAATGTGTTTATTAGTAGATCACAAGAAAGATATTTTAGTGTTTGTATGTATACACCAGAATGCCAGTAATCTCTATTGGGGGTGGTTCTCTGCAAAAAAAGTAATAATAGTACTTAATTGATACACTTTTGTATGAATATTCATTTTGAACTGCTTATTTTAGTTGCATAATTTCCCAGATAAAGAGACTAGGCCTTATTTTCCAAGTCTTGGTTTGTTGAATCAACAAGGTGCTTTTCGTAACAGTCCGCAGGGCTGTTTGAATTAGTCTGATCTTTTGCATCATTCATGTTTTGCAAGTCAACTTGGTTTTTCCCGCTGTTAGGACTTGTTAGCACCGTAACTTTTTAAAGTCGTCAAAGTTTTTTTTACTAAAAGTTATTTTATATTTACGCAGCATAAATTCTTCTTTTCAAGCCTAGTGGTTCTGAATTTATTAATAAATAAAAGAGTTGAGGAACTAATCAAAACACTGCAGTGCACTGGTGTAACTAACACGTCTATAGTCACCTAGGTACTGCACAATCAGTAAAAAATTTCTCTTTTAATTTATTGTTTGTAAGTCAAGAACGAATAATCATGGTAAATTCCTGCTAAGCAGCAGTGACTTCATGAGCTATACGTAACTTCTCTTTGGTCCGATGTAGTTGCACTTATTGATTGGAAGTCTTCAGCTCTTGTTTAATGGGATGAGCGTATAATTGAAGAACGATCTTTGCAAATGTGAGCAAAGCAAACCGGCAAATCTTTAGCTCGAGGGTGCGTTATTAATGATCCTCTGATTGTGGTGATGGTTTTGCTGGCACTGATAAAATTAACTAACAAAATAGAGAAAAAATTGAGACTTTCTGAATTTATTTCTATGAGTCCCGAGAAGACTCACAACATCCCAAAAGCATGCACAGTGTTGAAGTTCTTATGTGAATCTAAAATCTTTTATAACAAAATTTATTGATAATGTTAGTTTTGGCAAGCCCCAAGCTAGAGGAGTTGAATCAGACGTTTGTAAAGTAAACTGCAAAGCGGATACTTAGTTACGTCACTGAATAAAAAATACTAGTAAGTAGGCATTTCCAATAAATCTTACGGCAAGTAGAAGATTTAGTTAGACAATACCAATGAAGAGAAGCTGGGGAGCATCTATTTTCAAGACCTGTTGGAGAAATGAAGAAGCTGCCTTTTTAAACTCACATTTCCCCAACGCCGTTTTCAACGAATACAACTACTGCAAATAGTTTCTTTTGAGCAAAAACAAGAAAATATTCAAAAAGGTTGGTAATATCCAAATTATTAAAATTCTAGAAATCTATTTTTGGGCTGCTAGTAATTAGGTATCTCATACGGACTATTGTCTCGAATGTTGATTTAAACTTCGGCAAGATGTCAACCATTAATTTTCTTTTGTATAGAAAATTTGCAAAACCAAATGGCCATTATTGTGATTAGTTTGCTGTTTTATTCTAGATATGATGAATATTATCATAAATAAATATTTTGCAAAATACATTAATTCTTTATTTTAAAGCACCCGCGCTGAATATGCATTACAACAACAAATGTTGAAGGTTAAAGGTTGTTCCGAATATGTATTTGCAACAAATGAATTGACAATAATTTATTTACATGTGACATAGCAAATGTTACGTGTATATGCAAAAAGTAGGTATATATTGTACTTTTGACACTGAAATAAAATTAAGTTGTATTTACAATATTAAAAATAACTTTAAGTTACCCTCGGCATCGTGAAGAATTACATCAAGACAATCAATACAACATTGTTTATATAAAAGTTAGATAAAAAGATTCTAGCTTACCTTTCAAAATTCTAATTCATGTATTATATATTCATATAACTACTCGTTTCACACTGCTAGTGTCTCTAATTCGACAATTTTTCTTTTTGACGAATATGATATCTTTTTGGAAAATCAATAGGAAGTAGGTTCAATGAGCGGTTGTGCTAGGGACTGCATGAGCTTTGTCGTACATGGTTGTTTTGGTAAGACCAGAAATCTTTCACTTATCCCTTTTATTCTCTCCTAGAAAAATAAAGTATTAATATTTTTAAGATTGTATTATCATAGAACCTTACAAAAAAAGATGAATAATACAAAGTACTGATTAATTCTAATATGAAGGCGTAAAGAATTTCATGGAAACGAAAATGATTCTTGTTGCATATCATACGCTATAATTTGAATATAAAGAACTGCGCTTTTTCTGTCTTGGCGATTAAAGTTCAACATTGAAATGTCAAACATAACAAATGTTTCTAAATGCCAAGTTTAACATTTATTCTACATTCTTCATTTTACAAATTTATCTGCAATATATACATACTGTGACCTCGCATCGTTATTCTTCGCAAAAATAAATACAAGCCGACTTCCAAAAGAGAACTGTTCCTTATTAACAGCAACAGAATTAAAGATCTGGATAAATAGACTATAAGTAACTGAAACGATTTTGTTAATGAAGCAATTGCAACGATATCCAAAAGTTAACTAAAAAAGGAATGTATCTACGTACTAATATAACACTGAGAACGCAGTGATTAATTGTTAAGTGTTAATTGACTAATACAGTGTCTTGACTTTCCTAAGAAATTTATTTGTTATATTAGTACCTTCCTTTGTTTATAATTGAAATTTGAATGTAATGTCAAAACAGTTTATTTATTAAATCAACACTTATACTATACACTGTTAAGAATATCTAGATAGTAAATCAATATGAGAATTCATTACTATTAATATTTAAATGTTACTGCAATGCAAACCAATATAACCGTGAGATTATCCTATAAATTTATTATCACGAATTACTGCCATGATGCTAAAACTCTGAATAGAGACTGTGGTATTTACTGCTGGATAAAATTATATTCACTATGAAAGACTGTCTATGTTTAGAAGAAAATCAATGTTAAAATCTAAGTAAGCGTACGTGTGTATGTTTAATGTAATACAAAACGTGAATAAAGTTTAACAAAACAAAAAATCCTTAAGCAAAAAAGGACTTCGCCGAAAGAAATACCGGTGCTTACCTAACCAATTAGCACTTCTATAAGAAATTCCATAGCCAGCTGCGTCTGACCTAAGCGAAGCTTTAAAGGTTGTATGAGTTTATGATCGTTCAGCTGTTCTGATGCATTTTAAAGCCGTTCCAGTCTTAAAGACGTTTTTCTCTATCAGAATAACCCGATAAGTCTAAAAGAAAAGACATGTTATACAATATTTTTTATGTGCAAGTGTGTTTCAATGGTTTTAACTGTACATTTCTTTTAAATAATGTTACATCATCACTCATCGCGGTTGTTACTTTAAGTTGACTTTAAAGTGAAAGAACAAGAGAATAGTGAACGTGGGAAGACTTTTATGAAAACCATCTGGAAAATTAGAATTTAAACTAGCAGTGTTGTGTCTATTTTAAAACATGTGTGAAGTAGAATCTACTAAGGGAGGTTTTTAAAAATATTGTAACATGTGTGATGCTTTGTCTTTGGTGAAATTTAAACCGTCAGTGCATAATGTGTTTTGAAAACATCAAAAGTAATATTTCTTCTTTTTTAAGTATTTCTTTATTTATATCTACAATCTGTTGATACACTTTACTATATAAAAAATCAGAATGGGCAATCAGATAATTGACAATACAAAACAACATACCTATTTAATCAAATCGATAATCACAAGGTATCTCTATTAAAATAAAAGCAAGGTTTCAAAAGAATTATTATTCCAAATTCTTGTTGATTTTCCAAGAAGCAATTTTAAAAAGTTCTCGCACGCCGACTCGATAAATATGAAAATCTGAAACATTTTAAGAATGCCGGATTGTAGGAACCCTTGATGCCCGGGCCATGGCGGTCAATACCAGCAAACGGAGCTCATTGGTCCGACGCTAGCAGACTTGTCAAGAGTGATATAGTAGATACACTGCCTAAAGCTCCTCTGAATAGACGGAACAAGAAACAGGGCCATGAAATAAAAATAAATTTTAGGCTAGGATTGTTCGATGCGAACGTGTAGGGGATTATCGAATTCCTGTATATTGATTATAACACTTGATGCCATTAAACTCGATAAGAACTGATTATGCCAACCTGTTTCGAATTTAAATTTAAATAACTATAAATTTGTCTAGAGCAGCAGGTTATCAGTGTTTACGATGTTAATTTATATTCTTGTATTCCACGTATACATTTTAAGAAAATAACGAGTTTTAATAATGAATTATGTACTGTCCTGTAAAATTTATATTTATCCAACAGATGCTGGTTTAGAATTATTACCTAAAGTCAAAATTCAATATTATTTAATACGATGGCCTCGCAAAAAGATGTGATTCTGAATAATATAATAATCGAAACCATTACTTATTATTATTACTGTCTATAAGCAGGCGAACATAAAAAGTTCCTAACTTATTCTTTATTCATAAAACATAAAAACTTCAATTTCAGTATTTTTGAGGTTTTATCTTATCTGATTCGGATTGAGCACAGCTGCATTTTAAAAAACTTAACTTACCAAACGCAAAAGTATTACTTTTTTCTTCCACAGCTCAACATAAATTCGTTACTTCATTCCGCTGCCTTGAACTATTAAAAAGTGGGATAAGTCTTTTCGTTTTGATTTGAAGACGCCATAATTTAGTGAACCTTGATTTATGAAAAACTGATTGTCTTGTTCTTCGAATTCGGCTCTAAACACTATTGATTTTAAAAATTCGTTAATTTCATTAGTCTTGATGGCTTTGTATTAATTAAAACCCTTTTCTTCCTGGTTGTCTTATAGCTGTAGAGCAATTTTTATGTTTTGCTTCAATTGTTCCTGTTTTTCAAAAGTGTTTCCTTCCGATGCAATTTATTCTATTGTTAAACGAATAATTATCTAAACATATAGACTGTTCCGCATAGTTACATGATAATTAACACTTTTATCCTTTTAAGTAAACAATTGTTTATTGTTGATTACATATTACTGCCGAGTTTATGTTTAACGTTTCTGAAACTTAACGTACCGAATAATCTGTTAATCTCATACCTGAATAAATCTTGTTTGATGTATGTGATTACCTACTAATTTCTGTTCAGAAAAGTTCGACTCAAATATGTGTATGTATGAATTGACTAATACAGCATAATAGCATAATAAAAATGTAAAAGAAGCAAAAATGTCAAAAAATCAAAAATCATATAACATATTTATTATTACACAAATGTCTACTACTAATTTTATACGATTAATCTTTACTGCTTTATGTTTCTCAATGGTCCAAATAGTAGTCAGTATACGTGTTGTATAGAGCAAAATGAAATCTTGTAGAACAATTAATTCTCTAATTCTTAGAAATATCTTAAAATAGTCACACTTTTCGTTTTTTTTGAGTATGTAACTTAAATTGCTTACAATATGCTATAGATACTTTATTGGCCAGAAATACGTAAATGTGTATTGTACTGAGACACCTTGGCATAAAAATATTAAGTATTAAAGTTACCTTTGAGACTTTCTATTTTTTTCAGATAATTACAAGCTTGTGTATCCGCTACAGCTTAATGTTAATGTACCCTTTGATAAGATTACTCACACTTGCAAATCTGACATCTTGCTGATAAGATACGTCTTTACATGGTCGACCCAAGGAAGATTTACTACCTTTACGATTTTATAAAAAAGCGGTAGCCTTTTTGCCCGTTGCTAACAAGTCATTTCACGTCTACTAGTCAAAGACTTCTAATAGACCATTGAATTATGTTAGTATTGATATTATATCGTACCTATAGCCTATTGCCTATTATAAAGCCATTTTTCAATTACTTCACTCTAGATGCCCTTTTTTTATTATTTTATCTTTTATTAAATGCCAATATTTTTGCTCATTCTGCTATTTCTCTTTATTATAAGTACCTTATAAGTTATGATTAGTTGCTGCATGTCAATCAGTTTTCTTTTTAATAAAAACCTCCTTATTCAGATATTCAGCTTGCTGAATTTTAACGTAATAATATGTACATAAAAGTTTTGGGTCTGTCTAATAAAATTATTCTAGGCAGTTGTGGTAAGAAGAATTAGTAAAGAATTTTAATGTTTTTCTATTTCTATGAGCTTTCTCGATAAATCTTTCAAATTTTTACCTTGATAATACATTATAATAAAGATTTTTATATTTTTCAATTCATCACTTAAAGATCCTTATAGCCTATAACCAAATAATTTTGCATTCAAAACGTGGAGTCTGGAGTCAGTGCTGTTCCCACTTCTTCATAAAACAATACAAACAAAACGCTCTCCCATATGATCCTTTTTATTTTTACTACTCTGTCTATCAAACATAGAGGATTTCCAAAAATTAATTTTTTAAATTAGGAAATTTTAACGCACTGGATTTTGCTTTGGAAAAAATCTTTAATACACTTCAGTAGATCCACAACAAACATGTAGATGATCATAAAGTTCTTACCATACAAAGTTGTCGGAGAAGATGGGAAATGCACATCTTTTTTTAAGTAACATTTTCATATATTTGCAAAAATTCCAAAAAAAAGATTTCAGAGATCTCAGACCGAGACCTTGCCTGACAACTTTTCCATCTACCTGTAGATCTTATTGTGTCTTTAGAACATTGTGTACATTACTAATAAAGTGCTACAGAGATGCACCATCCAATGGAAAAGTAATTTTTAATTCCACTCAAGACAATTATAGTAATTGCATTGGATACAAATAGTTACTTGAATTCAAAGTTAACGCGATTTCTTAAATTGCACTTAAAATTACTAGGCGAAAGATGACTATAAACTTTTCTTGGAAGTGTCAGTAATGCTTAGGCAGAAGCTACTACTTTAATTGCCTTGCACCCCAACACCTGGGGCACCATCTAAAGTTCCAATTTAGTTAACCGTTCGTTTTATAAAACGAGAATTTCTAAAACTATCAGAAATATTTAACCTGAAAAAAACTTTTTGAAATGGTCAAAGTGCAGTAGTTGTATTCGTATCTAGTATGATGTAATAAGTTTAATTGGTCTAACCAAATATTTTAAATCAGTACTTCTTAGTCTTTTGTTATTTAAGAACCACTTTAGAAATTCATTTCCATTTATTGTTTATTTCCATCACCAAGAATTGTGAAAGAAATATTCCATAAAACACATACGCTAAAGCAGTACGTGCAGGAATTTTAATGTTCACTCTTGAAGTCAATCTAATTCTGTGGACGTAATTGTAAAAACTTTTCTGAGCTGAAGTGAGCTGTATAGCTAGCATTCAGTTTATAGCAAAAGTACTTTTCCAGTTTAACTTCTTTCTCTTTCGAGAGAAGGATGTTGGATAAGAAACCTAAAGAACGAATATCCTGTTTAGTAAAATTTTCTTCACCATTTTTCCAAGATACATTCTTGTGATTCGCTTTGAAATTCTTGAGCAATTACGTCTATTGAGGTTTTTCTTGATTCGCCTCAGCGGTGTTGGTAAATACTGATACTAAGTTTGCAAACAATTACTTTTTATTCTGGGTAATAAATAAAGGTACTTTTTTAAGGTGATATAATTATCTATATTTCTCTACCGGTTTCGATTCTATGTTATCTTCAGAAGAAATTGTTTTAATGATTAATGAAATAGCGATTAATCAAACGAAAATTGCTATTTTTGCTATTAATATAAATACAAGAAGGAAAAACAAAACACAAATAATTAGTTCATGTAATAAATTAAAACAGATAGACTAATAGAAATAATACAGCTTTAAATAAAAGAATGATAAATTACTTCAATATATATTTAATTACCACCTAAGACAAGTTTTCTCCTGAAGATCACGTATAGTCGAAACCGGTAGAGAAATATATATAATTATATCACCTTAAGGAAGTACCTTTATTTATTATCCAATTAAATCACCTTAAGCGATGGATCTACACCATTTACTTCTTATTCTATTTTCATCTTTATCTCTCTTAAATTTTTGGCTAAAGAAATGTCCCCTTATTTATGTAGTAGCCACTCTTGAAACGAGGGAAGTAAATAAGGGGACCTCTTATCTAGCAACTGTATTTTACAAGAAACTTTCATATTTCTTTGATTTCCCACTCCCAAAACCCAAGAAGCTGATAGCATATCGCAAGGTACAAATAACCGAAATTGTTCATAGCCCTTCTTGAATTATAATTATAAGGATTTTCTGAGTTTTACCTCCCGTTGCATAAGACGTTTATTAGGGCATTAATATTAGCTAATGCGATGTTAATTTTAAAATCTAACGATCTGATTGGAGAATTGTGAATTAACATCTGATTTATTACTTACTTATCCGCTGCTTCTTGTATCCTTTAGGTGTGGAAGTTAATGTTGCAGTAGTTCCTCCGGGCTCCTCTCTTCAACGACACTTTCACTACACTGTCGTTTGACATTCGCACTAAATGTCCGAATCACTGTAGTTGCCTTTTTTCAATGGTAGCATTTCTAACTCTGTCACTTCTATAAACACCTTCAAAACATCTGAACACTCTCATCTCTTCTGCTTGTATTTTACACCTCATTTTATCATGTAGTACCCACGATTCACTGCCATATGTTAGCACTGGAATAAATATTGTTTTAAATATCTATGTTTTATTACTTTTGTTTACTTCGTGTTTTCGTAAGAATAATGTCTTCATTGCATTGAATAGTCTCGTTGCGTTTTTAACCTATTATTTATGTCTTGCTCTATATCCTTTTTGCAGTCAAACATAGCTCCCAACTATTTCAATAAATTGGTTTGTCTTAGTCTTCGCCCAATTATATTAATGTTTATGATTTCCTGGCTGTTAGCTATTACCATTACCTCAGTTTTACTTAGATTGATTTTCATATCTTACTCCTCCAGCAGCTTCTTCCATCCTAGGATAGTATCTTGAAGGGTTTTAACGTTTGGTATTAGCAACAGCAGGTCATTCTTTTATAAATACGTGCTGTAGGTTTCGTATATGAAGCCCATATTCTTTGTTATTTGTGCCCACGTTACATAATCCATGACTGTGATAAAGAGCAGTGGGCTCAGTATTCTCCCTTGTCTTACTCCCTTGTCTTACTCCCTTGTATGTACTGAATTTCTGTCTTTCTCGTACCTGTTCTAACGACGTTTGTTGTGTTTTTGTACAGGTCCTTGATTGCATACTGGAGGTTCCTTATTACGCCATACTCTTCTAAACATTTCCATATTTTTGTTCTTGGCAGTGTATTAAATGCCTTTTTCAAGTCAATCGCGCATATATATAATTTGCCTTTCTCACTCAGTAGCTTTCCTTTGTCGTAGACTAAAAATCCTGAGTACTCTTTCTCCGCCTAAATTCTGCTTGGCTTTCTTGGATTTTATGTTCCATTTATGTTCTCAGTCTGCCTTCCAGAATTCATTTATACATTTTATTTGATATGTTCAGCAAAGAGATGCCTCTACAGTTTTATCTTCCTTTTTGCGAGTTGATACTATTTCTTTGATTTCTTTTTGTTTTGTTAGTATTTTCCCCCCTCTGCTTTTGATGAATTTATGTGTACTCTTGAAGTTGTTGTCCTCGTTTCTTAAGTACTTTAAAGTTTTGTATAACCATTTGAAGTTACCTTGTTCAGACATCTTCATCTTATTACCAAAGTCTTCATCTGAATTCTATTACTTCTAATTGGTTAACTTGACAACATAGTTAAGAGCGCTTTATGCAACTGCAATCGCAAATCAGAATTACCAGTTCTCAAATAAATGAAAAATGATTTTTTACTTTTGACTTTAAATGAGCTACAAGCCTTACAAAGAGATATAATTGAAGCAGTCATTGTTAAAAAGGGATATGTAACAAAAATCAAATTGTTGCTAAAGTTAAAAAAACTGCCTAACAAAAAGAAAAAAAGTTTTTTATGACTTTAGTGATGACAGTTTTCTCATGACTTTTCTACAAATTGATTTTACCGCTCTCTGTTAAAAAAAGAAAAGAATTTACAAATTCTTTACAGTAATTTAAAATTTTGCACATACCCCTTTTTAACAATGACCGCTTCAATTAGTAAACGCAGAAGAATTAGAAGATTGAACTTTTCTAGAAATATTGAAAAAAGAACAGAAAAGCAAATCCACGTCATTAATATATTTTAACTTGAAAAAGAAGATACCAACAGTCAGTCAAAATGAGCAGGGCAGTCGACATCCTCAAGTAAAGATTGTTTTTGTACCTTTGCTCATTTTTCTTTTCTATTGCATTGTGAATGTTTTCACTGTCATATTGGACAAACCAGACATAGAGAATTTCAGAATAGACATTTGAGCCTCTTTGCAAATAGCACAGATGGGCTGTGCCCAAGGCACCTAATGTTTTGAGTCGGTCCTGAGAATAAGCAAATACTTCTTCACTTTGCTATATTGTACTATTAAGATATTCTGCGAAAATAAATCAAATTGAAATCGTGTTTAAAGTGCAAAACACTAATTTCAGTTTATTATTTCTAGAAGGTTAAGCTTAACGTCGGATATCACTACCAAGTGAAGAACATGTCTCAAATGACTGTACGACGTAAACTCTAAATTGAAACGTCACTGTTTCTATAAGATCATGACAAATCTTAATTTTATAAATTGATTGTTTTATTTTTCGGAGATCTTAAAATTTTTTGTTGTTTAATATAGATCTCGTACAGAATGAGTAAAGATTTGGTACAGTCGTCACAAACGAAACTCGAGCTGTTCTGTCAATATTATCACTAATTGTCTGAATGACTTAACAGTACGGAGCTATAAACAATACCTTGGTTTACAAGAACTACTGTGCATTTTGACTATGAATAGAAAAACGTCAAATTTTCAATCACATTCTGCACAGCACTCTCATATGCGTTCGCCATAAAGGTTGCTATTATAAAGAAAGAAAACTATTATTTTGCAAGTTGTATTGCATTGAGGTTGGTTCATATTTTAGGTAGTATTTAATTTTACTGCTTAGCAGTATATTTTGTTTTATAGTCTTATTATACATATTAGTGTGTTATTAGAAAATAATTGGGTAAATTAATAATATTCTATTAGCAATATACTAAATTATCTTTGGACGTGCAATTAAGAAATTATTGCTGTAGGTCACAAAAGTGAACTCAATTTATTAACAATAAATATGATCATAGAATAAAATTTACGAATAAAATAATTACTTTATTTAAATATAGAAAAGGAAAGAAGCTACGTGTAGGAATCGATACTTGGCAGTTTGATTACTTATGGTGTACCTATTTTAACTCGAGTACACCATTTATACCGTTTATGCAAGAGAATGCATTGGATAATTTACAAAACACAATGTATCTATTTTTCAAGAATGAATCTTACAAGATGGTAATAAAAAAGAATCTTTGTTTAGGACAATCAAAATACAAAAGTGAAGAAAATGTAGGTTCAACTTCTTATCGCATTTTGTAAGAATCAATCGATAAATTCACATTAATAGATAAATTGACCGATACATCCTACAGTTTTGAGTATTGTTGTGATATACCATACGTTAGTTGAAATTATCTAAACTAAAAGCTTATTCCGGTTAACTATTCAGAAATGCTCTAATGAGAATATAAGGCACAGGAATATAAAAATCAATGAAATTTTTAAAAATACAATGATAGTTTTTCTTAAACCATGTACAATATTGCTAATTGAGGATATGTGTACATAAAAGCTGTAGATATAACGGATATCTTGTGTATTCTTGTAAACATTTACTTTTAGCTCTAGGGCATACACATATAGTAGGTTTGTTTACTTTGGCACAAGTCGTTCAAACAATGTTTCACAGAAAAACTAACAAAAAAAGTGAAAACTAAATAAACACATCCTCTGTGTGACTTCGGCAAAACTTTTAACAGACAATTTGACGTCCTCGTAATTTGTTATTTTGTCCAATTTTTAAGTAAATTTGTTTTACAAGTTAAGTTCATTAAAAGAAGTACAATGAAGGTTTTACTCGTTAAACATTTATTTAAATTCTAATGAAAAAAAGTAGGTAATAAATATTAAATTTTTATAAATTAAAACAATTATTTTTACTACTTAGATTCAATTGAATTACGTCCTAAACCTGTATTTAAATTCCTTCGCTATGTTTACACTATAAACTTGATTAATAGACAATAAATAATTTGTTTGTATAAACGTTTTAATAGCGTTAAAAAATACATTTCCTGTTTTATTTGCACAAATTAGTTCGTTGTTTTACAATTAGCAATTTTTGTTAATCAACTACTAGTTTGATACATTTTTTTTCTAGCTGAAGATAACAAATTACTTATAAATAGCTTCGTTTTTTATAAGTAAAATCATTCATTAAAGAGCCCGGGTTTTATTATCTACCATTTTTAAACTGGCTAATTAAATAATTATAATATACCTACATAAAATTTTTATTTGTCTTTTGTAGTGAGTAAGTGGGCAATTTAATGGGAGCGTTACATTATTTAGGTATGCTCGACTTATTTATAAAGCTCTAAAAAAGAGCCTATCAATTAATACTATGAAATAAATTTATTTTTAGAGAATACAAAAACTGTACATGGATTCATTAGCGTTTTTCTTCTATTAATAGTGATGTTTTTTGAATTTTTTATATGAGGTCGAACGTACTACTATAGTTGTTACCATACATAAAAACGCTAAATTCGTGAAAACTATTTTTGGCTTTTTGACTTTACCTATTAGCATTGGTATTGTAGGACGAACAGTGAACAACTTAAACTAGTAAGAAATCAGAGATATAATGAAAATATCTATTTTACACAGAGTTTTATGTTTTAAAGGAAAAGGAATTAACTAATGCTGCTGATAGATTCAATATACAGAGTAATAAACTCGGAAACATTTCAAATTATGAAAAAAAATTAGTACCTGAAAAACACTACAGTATTCACTGTCAACATGTTGATGTTGACTATAGCGTAATATTTTCAGATGCAAAGTTTGTTTGAGTTCGTACTGAAAAAAGTCGCTATCACTTTCCATACCGTTCTAATATTTTACTCTACGTGTTAACATTTTACGTTTGCATGATAAACCTTGACTATGATTTCTCTATATTCCTTTTTATTTATGCACTGTATTGCTTACGTGGCCAACACTGCTGATTTTGATCATTTGGTTAGTACTTATCATAATAAATTGTCTTCAGTTTTTTTACCGTCTTAATACTTAACCAATAAAATATCTCACAAAAACCATTTTTGCGCTTTTTTATTATCTACATAATGACTTTTTATTGATATTGTCATACTAATTGTTCCATAACTATTTCTACTTTTTTAAAATATGGCAATTTTCCAAAAAGCAATATTCTCTCACCTGCTCTTAACGTCAGCGTCGGCTGGTGCATTTGACAATTTATCAAACCATAAATTTTGGTAGATAGAGCAACTCATGCATATAATCTGTTTGTGAATTAAAGTGGGACTTGTTAGGCAGATCTGAATTATTTTTTTTCCTCTGGTTTTACTGTAACTTGTGATACTTGAAAGTTTGGAACGGAAAAATTCAAACCAGATCAAGGCTCAAAACGACTGAAAGACATCTGATATTTGCAAATTTACCGATTAGGAGTTATTTCCTATTATACCCTTTAACACTCAATACGAACAGAATTATTTTCTCAACATTCAGGAATGCAAAAATTACAGTCCTATGGTATAAGTTATTGTTTGTTTGTTTTGTTGTTTGCGATCAATCAGTTGCTTTATACACACATGGAAAAAAGTTGGGGATATTCAAAAAATACCTATAGAATTTATTATTACCGTAAGTTTTATTATTTATTTAGGTTTATATAAGAAATATTTAACACGTACGTAATGAAGAACTGAACGAAAAGGAAACAGAAACAAAAGAAAAACTATAAAAATTAAATAACTCAAAATAAAAACAAAAATCCAATAATAAAGTGTACAAACTCCGTTATTGCGAATTACACTTTGTACGCATCGTGGCATACTTAGAATTACATTATCTATCAATTCCTGCGGCAAATTATCCTAAACTGTAGGTAAAACTGCCCTTAGTTCTTCTAAAGTCGTTGGCCGAAGAGTATGCTGTCTCAATGCAGTTTTAGGCATTGCCCATACATGTTCTATCTAATCAAGGTTAGGAGAACGAGGTGGTAACTGTATGTGGTTTATATCGTTTTTTACAATTTGATTCTGCACATTTCTCGCTCGATGTGGTCTCTAGAATTATCACCTAGAAATAGAAAATGCGGCTCTAAATTGTACGTATGGTCCTCGACGATACCATTTATAATGTCATCTTGGTATATACGGGAATTCATAGTTCTCTGGCAAACGTATAATTCTGTGGGCCCACCTATAACTCCACCGCTGCCAAATGGATGTACCTCTTGTACACGGTTTCGCCGATTTTGCTGATTTGAAGACCTGCATACCCTCATACGTCTAGCATCACTATTTAACGCAATTCTGGATTTATCAGTATAGATAACACGACTTCATTCTTGATTCCATTGAGATCGCTCCCTAGACCATTTTAAGCGGTTCCTCCGATGAACATTTCCTAAAGCAACTGCTCGTCATGGGCTTCACAATCTTAACTATACTTCATGTAGTCAATGATGATGATTATACGTGTTACATTTACTCCTGTTACTTGATACAAAGAGTTTCTTATTCTCGGACAGGAATAGGTTACCTTTCTTTTTGGAGTAATTGATACGTATCTGTCTTGTGCAGCAGTTGTGGTTCGTGATTTACCTGTGCGAGGTCTTTCTTTAACAGATCCAGTTTGTCGATATATGGTATAAAGTCTGCTTATCACACTTTGCGTTACATGTAACTGGGCAGTAACGTCAATTGTTTTGTTTGTTTCAGGACTAGTTAAATGAACCCTTTCCATGACACACAACAATTGTGAATTTCAGTTTTGTAAAAATCTTCAGTTTAAATGTATAAATTCAACTTGGTAATAAATAAAAATATCTTGTCAAACTCAACACTTAAAAAAAATATGAAAACAAGAAGTTTCTGAAAAAGTTAAACTGTGGCTACTTAATCTTACATTATTATAAAGGAGGTGAAAAAGGTATATTATGCAGGTTGAATGCACTAATAAGAATTTAAACTGCCAAAATTACAATATCCCTAACTTTTTTCCAAGTGTGTATTTTGTATTTTAAAACTAACTTCTTTTCTTACATGACCAAATCTTTGTCAATTCATCGGCTACTACGAAAGAAAGTATGTAGCTTTAAGAATTTTCTTCTCGAGGAATCACCTGGTGAAATAGGATGAAAGTAGTAAAAAGGTTAAGCTTGCTAATGTTGAATGCAAATTTAAGTACCTGATGTTCTAAATTCAATTCTCGAGCCACTTTATGCATTTGCATTTCCTGCAGTTATTCAGAAAAGAAATCTAAAACACTAACGAAACTGACATTGATAAAATTTAGACAGGAATAAAATTCTGGACCATTGAAGTCTTTGCGAACGATCAGAGTTCAAAGAGTTCAAGTTGCTGCTATAATATTAAGTATGAGCGACTTCGAGTGATTTCTTTTGAAATCTCGTATCTTGAGAACAAAAATATTTTGACAAACAAAAAGGTTTCGGTATTCTCTCTTAGACTGCTATGATAGCATACCAAAAGCCGCGTCGGCATCGATGCGATCGTTTGCAAGACACTTTACTGATCGTATTGAGTGTCAACAAGACGTGTAAAAAAACTCGATTTAATGATATCTTAATTATCGGAATGTGTGGTGTTTCATCTTTATAAATCCCTCCTTCTCAAGAGTTACTGTTTATGTATATTGTTCCGTAGATCGCAAAGAAATTTTAGGGTCAGAAAATCTAAATACAGAACAAGATACCACAGTAATGTTTTTTAATTGACCGTTCCCACTGTCAAGATACGTCATAAACGTTGTGTCTTTTTTAAGAAATAAACCAAAGAATCTTGTCTTTATTATACATGATGTCTCATTTATTCTTCTTGCATCATTTCATGATACATGATTTTAGTATGAAACTTTTATCCAGTTATGGTGGAAAAAAGGTTGTCAAGCTAACGTTTTGCACTAAACATTCTTTATCAAGGTGGTAAAATCACTGTTATTAGATTTTTGAATACATCTATTATCCAGAGGTTTCAAATACATACCCTTGCTCTACTTTGTGGCAACCTACAATTTAAATATTCTAGGGAAAGATATTTAATTAATTATTATTGTTAGATGCATACTTACTATCCCACTCCTGTTGCCTAGTTGTTATTACTATCAAATTTCAATGCTGAATGCAGCTGCGCGCCCAGCCTTTTTTTTGCAATGTTTTTTAATCAGTTTTGTACCAATAAAATTATAGGCAGGTAGCTGTTTCTACTATAACAAGAATAGCTGTAATCATCGTATGTCTTAATCAACTTTGTTTCTGAAATAACAGTTCCTAAAGAGATAATTAGAAAATGTTTGTCTGTTTGATAAAAATTTTATTAATTGTGGGAAAAGATTCATGGAAAGTAACGTACTGCATTTACAAAGAGCCATATCTATAAAAAAACTGTTTACTTAGTATCTATAATATCGTCAACTTAAAACTGGGGAATCTTGAAAACGCGTATTTTGGTCGACACTAGACAAGAGTAGCTATCCACCTTCAGTGTGTAAATTGATAAAACAATCAGAATCTTTTGGAAGCATTTTTCAAAGTCGAGTTTTAAAGAGAATAAAAATTTTCATTGGTTAAATATCTGCTTTACTACCTTTTTAATCAAAATCTTTTGAAAAAACTTTTCGGAAAGTAGTACGTGATCTCAATAGCAATCAAATTTCTCAAAGATTACTTTTGATTAAGATAGGTTGCAATGTACACAATAGAATCAATGTTCGGAAAAGGTCTTTTAGAATAACTATGCTATTCAGAGTAGCGAGCAAAATTTACGAAAACTCTATTAGAAGAAATTGCAAAAACTGGCCTGTAAAGAAAGAAACTTATATACTTTCCTATTTACTGTATGTACATATATTTATACGCCCAAAGAAAATTGATGTGGTTCACGATAAGATTTTTGCAAAGCTTTTAAACCTAAAATGTGTTAAAAATTATTAACAATCGCAGGAGGTGAGAATCGAGATTCACAAGGCAGAAAGAACGTTACAAATCCAAATTGAAAACTTCTTTAAAATCTTGATTTTCAGGAGTCCTGATACACTATTTTTACAAAGAAACTCGGCTTCAATGTTACTCTGAAACTACGAGTCTTACCTAATGATAATAGTTAAGGGATTGGCAAACGTAAACGAAATTTCTAAACACTCACCAGATGAAGACCTAATTGATGAGCTAATTAATTATCAAATTTAACTTCTTTAATGGTAGTGAAAGTGCTGATGATATCGGTCAATTTATGTTTGTTCTTATATTTATCAAGAATCATGGTGTCATAAGATTTAGTTTTTAAATTACAATGAGCTGCATTACAAAGGTGATGGCTAGAATAGTAAAAATGTGCTCTTGAACTTTTCATTTTGTCAAAATATTAAAGAATTGTATTTTTTACAGCAACATAAAAAATTAATTTATTATAAATCACGTATATTCTAGTAAATGTTGACTGTCATTGTTTTTTAACACAAAGTGCTTTTACAAGCGCCTGTAGAATACAGTTTATAGCATCTATTATAGCCAACATAGACACCAGACAGGATGTTCAATGGAAACTTGACATTTGTTTCTTTTCACCTATAATACTAATAGGTACAAGAATTATGTTGTCAGGTTATTCTGTTTACGTAATAATAAGCGAAAGAAATAAAAATCTGCATACCTACCTAAAAATAATTACAAAAATACGCTACTCTACCTACTTGTTTTTACAACTATTTTCAAAAAAGTGTTCGTTATAATTGGTTCTATATTTTTAGTGCGATAACGTTTCTAATTGAGATAACTGCATTAATACGGACGTCATTTTTTTTTAATGTTCCAGATAATTAAATGAAATGTTGGATACTATATTTTATAAGATTCCTCAATTTGAACTAATTTTCCTTAAATTTTTTCTTCGTTTCTAGTAGAATATCAGACGTATTTGTTTGGTCCAAACCTGGAAGTTTTATTTTTTTAATTTAATCTGTATAAGTATCTATAACACTTCATTTATGTAGAATATAGACTGGTAAATATTTTTCCCATAATAGTTAAAATTGATTTAATCAGAAAAATAACATTTACGAATAAAATTCCATTTTTAAATTTACAATTAATTCAAATAAAGAATCAGTAGGCATTTTTTATATCCAAATAAATTTAAATTACAGAATTACGAAATAAATACCTGTAGTATGCATTATCGATTATATTACTCTGTTTAAAACAGTTTAAAATATCTTAAGAAGAAAATAAATTTTTTTTCTCATAAATATTTAATGCGTGTACTATAAAGTTGTAATAATTATTTACAACGCTAATTTCTAGCGTATATAGTAAATACAAAATCGATAAACAGTTGTTTAATATACAATCAAAATCATTTAAAACAGGTGTCGTGCCTAAAACCAATAAATCAACAAAAATAACTAATGAATCCAAAAATACCCCATAACCATTCGTTCAAGCATATATCACTCAGGCAGGCCTAAAACCCTATAAAATCTTTGGGGTAATGGCTGAAAATGTGTACTATGTAGTTTGAGAGGGCGCGAAAACGCCTAAATCAGTTCGTTCAGAACAAGGATGGAATATATGAAAGCGCATGCTTGAATAGAGGACCAGTTATTAGTCGTCTTGAAACCATGAAACATTAGTAATGTGTTCTTTTTCAACAGCGCAAGCGCCTTTAAGTTAATGTAAGAGCTTTGCTTGGCGGGCGTAACCACTCTGAAATAAGCTACGGCTGACTGCCATGGCCGCGGGATCAACTAAACAACAAGTGCACAGTGTGTGATGATAATAGTTTTAAAAAGAAATTGTGGAAATAAAAATTTTATTTAACTTTTATGGATTTTCTTTGTGACAGAACGTTTTACATCATCGTTGATCCAATAGAACTTTTCAGCGTTAGCGAATATCAGTAAGTGAAATTAATTTTTTATTGCGCCCTTTTATGTTTGTTTGTGTTTTTATTTTGTTGGTGGGATACATCTTAAATGCAATATTTTAAATATAAAAGTGCATTAAGTGCACAAGTCAAAAGTTGATGAATTTTAAATAACGAAATCAAATTTTAACGACATCATAGTTACTACCAATTAGTCTTTATTATTTATGCCGCCACATATTATTGTCGTCGAGATTGGGCAATTAAAATAAAATATACTTAATTGCTAGTTTTCCTAAGTGGATAATAAAATGGCACGCTGTTTGCTTTTGCTATAGTATTGTATTGTGTTTGGGCAGGAATTATGTCTGAAGAATTCTTTCGGTCGACATATAATTTCTGAACAAGAGCAGCATAAAAAAGAAACATCTTGGGAAAAAATATTATAATGCTAAATATGCTTTTAAGTATCTATAATTAAAATTGTTGATCTACTGATCTTTTGCTTTGAGTTCCATCATAAATACATTTTTATGAAGTATCAACAACTATAAAAACATTAATTGTTAGAGGAGTTTTAATTTTGACAGATTTAATCTTATCTTGGCTACACTGTTATAGAGATAATTATTTTTCGAATTACTCGCTGAAAAAAATGTTTGGGAACGCTTTGCTTGTACTACAACCATTTAAAAGATTGTTTTGCAGATAGTCATACTTGAAAGAACAGAAGGGTTTACAACATGCTTATTATGCTAAATTAATTTGAAACTTTGTTAAAATATTCTATTGAAACATGAATTCCAAATCAGTTGACTACTGAGTTTTCAAATATATTAAATTTTAAGTAAAAAAACGTTTTTGATATAAACAAAGAATTACCTAAGCATTACTAACATAATATTTAAAGAAATTCCTTTATTGCTAAAGACTTGAAAACCTACTGTTACATTAATAAAAATTGCCGAAATCGTTAACTTTCTTAATCCTTTTATGTTCACAGAATAGTATTTCTCAGCGCTTATTTCTATAAAATAGTTTTAGATGGATCTTTGTTAAAAAGAGCTCTTTTTATGTTTCTAGAAAAGGAAGTGGCAAATTAATATACTTAGGTGCCAAAAGAAAAATAATTAGTTTTTTTTTCAGAAAGTTTTTAATTTTTCGCTTGATCCTTGAGAATTTCTCAAATGGTTTGGCGGATCACAGTACAAAACCCAAACTTTTCCGCTTTGAGTTTTAATCATGCATACTATTTTGTTGTAAACAATCTTCGATGATAAAACGCTGTCTTTTTATAGTAATAATCACAATAGAGCTTTCTTGATATTCTTCTCTGAGCAACTTCTTATTCAAAATTGTCAACAAAAATTCATTGGGCATAAGGATGTATAGGCAAAATTAATAATGTCACTCTCAATTGGTTGTATAAATGCTTGAATATGACAAACTGATTTTTCCATTAAAAAAATAATTTTGAGACTAAAGGTTATTATAGCAATAATGAATATGCCATAGCAAGTTAGCTATCTACACCCTGTATGTATGGAGACTAAAGAATCATCTTCAAGGTACACTTTTCTTATCGATATTATACAGTTAATACGCTTACAACAAACGACTTGCTTAAAGGCTAAGTCACAATCACGAATCTACAGAATACATTAAAAGCATAAGGTTAGAATAGAAAACTGTCGTAAAAATTGCATTATCTGCATTTATTTAAAATGCAAACCGATAAAAATTGTAAAATGTAATTGCGCTCATTTTTTCTCCAAGGTGCCTGATGACAAGTGTGTAAACACGGAATTGACAAAGAATCCAATGAGATTCTCCACATATTAATTCGCGCAATGAACGTGTCCTTCCGTGAAATTACTAGCTGTGTGGTAACTTTTTCTTATTTATTGGTAATAAACTCGCATTCATTAAACAAATCAGCTATGCATGCACCTTTTAACTGGTATTTATAATTAAGAATGACGCGTTACATAACGTTATACTTCTGTGTTTTTGTAAAGTTGATTGATCCTTTCATTATTTGTTTATAAAATAATAATTAGACAATAACCAATATTATAAACAAGAAGTATATATTTTGATTAATCTGCCCGTGGTCATAACCCAACTGAAAAACAAATAAACAAACAAATAAATCAAACTTTAAACTATTTCATTTCCAGTTTTAAATTAACTTAGCAACATGCAATTTGTAGAGATTCCAATGAGGTCTAAGCTTAATTTGAATTGGAACAGGTACAACCAGTTTTTTGCTCTGCACACTTACCCAAAGTAGTAGTACATATCAATCGCCTTTAATGTTCGTGATTATTATTTATTCGTCAGTAGGTATATTTTATTGTAAATTTATAACAATTTTATCTACGGAGCACTTAATTTGAACTATCTTCTTCCTCGGAATCCTCTATTTCTCCATATCGTGACAATTAGAAGTTTTTCCAAAGAAAATAAAGTGCCCCTTCATTATAGTCAAAAATTAAATGTTATTCCTAGTGGTAGTAAAAATGCCCCTATTGTTAAGAGGATTTTAATAGATAAGCCTGGCAATGTTTAATATAATGCTCATAATTTTTATTACTTTTATCTATTTAATAGAATCTTAAAATTAATATTATTATTTGTTTGTTTGAAATAAGTTTCGTTTTATTGCTCCCATTTATCAAAAAGGTCAACATTTTATTCTACATTAAGTTTGAACCATATCCTAAAATGGTCTTCTAGATATAACTAATATATAACAGAGATAACTACTACCGTTCTTATTTATTTTTCGAAAGCTTTATTATAGTTACAAAATAATGTTGTAATAGGCATACTATAAACTATGTATTAATTAATAATCCCATATAAATTTTCGCGATAGAAATATCAAAAATTACAATCTACCACGCGAAAATTACCGTTAAAATTATCTTCAGTTTTTCAAAGAGACTAATTTTATTAGTCAATTGTACAATTTTTTTTGTTATTAATTTATTATTTGTTTTATCTTTTATCGATTAGAGAAAAGTTGCAGAACCGTTTAATAAACATTGTCAAACCCAATATCTTTAATGTAATTTAACAAACCTTCGTTGGACTTGTTTGTTTTGTCAGAGCACACGAATTGCTATTGTCACCAGCCTTTATCAACTTGCAAGTCACTCTTGCATTAGACAGTTCCGCATTTGAAGCTGTAGATCCTAACAGTAAGGTATACCTTAAAAAATGCATATACAAGTAGTGAGCTACTCCTTCATTGAACTAATGACCATTTCATAATGCGAGTTATTGGAAGATAGTGACTTGTATGATTTTTGCAAAAATCTCTCATGCGCGCTACTGAGTCGAATTGGGCTTATCTTTTGAATTTGAAAAAGTGACTCTAATTTTTTTCCTGTGTAGTTTATAATTGACTACAAAACTAATACATTTTTTCCAACGACATTCTAGAGTTCTAAAATTGTCATTTTACTCTGGCTGGTTGACACAGACTAATACGTAGGTATTAGAGTTTGTTCATGGGGTATATGTGATGTATTAACATTTCTGAGATTAGGGCTTCTTAAAAAGACTCTGCTAGAGAGTGCAATATAACACACTTGCTATGTACACAGACAGAAGAAAGTTATTACAATTCGGATGTTTTCCCAACACTTCTTCATGACTTTAGCAGATGTGGTAATTTTTGTATCTTTTTAACACAAGTGACTAAAAGTTAATCTAAAATATAAAAAAGATAGATTGAATTCGAGTCAGGCTGTATGCCCTCCAATCGGAACCGCTCAGAGCGTATCGGCGTCTTCAAGCAAAAATCTTTTTCGCGTTCTTGGATTATGTGCTGCCAACAAGGAGAGTTTCCTCTGAACTTCCACACCGAAAAGATAAAGTGGTTTCTTTTTGGACCGGAGGACGACTCTAGGCTGTGCCTAAGACGCTTAACGTCTTGAGGCTACCCTGCATACAGTTTTGTAATGTTTTATATGGAAGATTATTATGTATAGATAAGAGCCTACAATTCTATTGACAAGCATAAGCCAGCAGTATTTGTCTGTAATTTACATTATGGTAGTGACTCCTGTGATCCTCTAGATTAGTGAAATCTCCAAACTGAAGAATCTTAGCTCGTTTTACCGTACTTTGTGTACCATACAAAAATGATTCCAACCTCTAGAAGGGATTTTTAAAGAGAAGAACATCGTATTGGTATAATACCTCAACTTTAGTCCCTTCATGCGATAAAGAAAAAAAAATAATCAGCATAAGCCTGAGACTAAATTTCTGACTGTTAGGTTCAGAATCAAATCTGTAAACCTCGAGAGCACTAAAGTCACGATATTGAACTAACAAGTGATGTTCAGTTATCTTTACAAACGATATGAAAATCTTCACCAAACTTTTGGTAACTTCAATTTTATTTTTAAGTCTACTTAGGATTGTCTGTTATTCCACAGAAATTCCGAGCAGAATCACAATCAGAAAAGAATTTCTGTATGTACCAAACACATAGCATAAAACTGCACATTTTGAAATACTGAAAGACTCAGTGTGACTCAAAATTATACGAACAAGTATGATCTTGTGCTTCCCTTACACGTTTCTTAGGATGACTGGAAAATCAGTATATCAACTTAATCCTTTTATTCTGTCATGTTGAAAGTTTACACTAGTTCCGGCTGCTGATAACAGTTTTGTCTTACTGGTAGTTTTACATGACACCAAGCAGCCGGTATTTAGTTCACTATTAAAAAAGAGCACTGAAAACCTTTAGCTTGGTCAGTTGGTGCAAACGATCAACATAGACCGTTTTGAATGCAAAGTTAGAGCGTTACCACTCAATCAAGCCACTCAGTTCATCTACAAGCCTCTTCAAAGCTAAGTTGCTATCATTGACTCTACACACCTCACACTGGATGGTATCACAGGGTACCATAGCTAAACCCTGCTTCATGCTAGATGTCACATAATCGATTAGTGTCCGGAATTCATCTCCTGACAGAGAGTCTAATTATCTGAACATCTGCATTCAGTAAACTACTAACTTAAAAACTAAGATTTTAATTCATTTTGCTTTAGAAAAGAATTATAAAAATTAAAATAATGGATTTATTCCACCAATGTCTGTTTGTTATTGCAAACTGTGTTTGGTCGTTAATGACACTTTATGTAATGATTTAGCTAACAATAAAACATCAAGTTGAAAAAAAGAGTTACATTACTCAATAAGATTTTCTTGTACCAAAAATGGTTTTCTTTTGCAAACTGAAGTGGTTTCTACGTCTGATACGTCCCAAAGGGCCGTTCAATGTTGCACTTTCAATGTTTTTAAGAATACTCAGCCGCTTAACTCAGCAAAGAGTTTGCTAGGTTTCAGCAGAAAACGAATTCTTGCCACATTGCACTTTTTTTTTATTCGACGTTAAACGATATTGCCTAAACTGTCTCCAGTACTGTCTTTGACAGCACTGACAAGTAACTCAGCCTACAAGCTAGATACTGAGTAAAATCGCCAGTCGTTAGTGTTCTTAGGTATACTGCCTCTTTTCTTTTGGGGTAGATAGAAAGCAGAGACTTCCTAAAGCATTCTTATGGACACAAAAGTTTATACATACAGTGGTACCTACTTAGTAGACTTTGAACCATTTTAGATGTCCTTTATCGGATTAGTGTTTGGAGTCCATTTCCTGACAGAAGGTGAAAGGGAAGAAAAACAATAGTTATTCCATTTGTTTACTTTTGCATTACACATTACTTAAGCCCTTAAACACAAATGTTGAGACTACCATTTAAAATATTTATTCGGTTTTGGGCATGACATTTAATTCTAGAAATATCCTTTAGATTCCGAAGGATTATTAGAAGTCAACATGTTTACATTAATAAACAAGATGATCCATTTAACTGATAAATTCTATGGTAGGTCCTAAGGACTTTTCAAATGTGAGTTAATAAATATTCTGCAGTCTTTGAGCTAGTTATATTTGCACTACTTGATTTACATAGCCGACATAACATTGTTAAATTTTTTTATTTTATTGACATAGTTTTATGCTTAAAAAGTGAAAATAAATACTTCTGTTTCAGAACTATTAACAAAATTTTCAGTTTTATTTATTTCTTTTGGCAGAGTCTTTACGAACAATACATTGTTGCTGCAAGGAATTTTCATGAAAATAATTTTAATAGTAGAGGTTGCATCTATATCTGTCCAGTCTGTGTAAAACACCAACTGAAATATTATTTACCAATATTAGATTAAAGATAATTGGTATAAAAAGTATCTCCATCTTTAAATTGACTTAAAAGGTGTACGTGGTTTTGTAATATTATCTGCAACAATAATCTAATGCATTTGCTTCGTCTTTGGGTTGTGGTAATTCAATTTTTTATGACCGAAAAGATTATCTAATCTGTGATTCAGTTTTCGAGGTACCCTATTGTTTGGCTAAATTAAATAGCTATTGATTTATAGAGGCGCAGGTACAATAGAAAATTCATTTTGTTCTTATGGTTTGGTCGAGCGTAAATTCATGAGTTTCATTTATAATAAATTCTATATTAGATATCAGACAAGTCATTTTATAAGAACTGCTGGCTGTAGCGTTGATAATGCCATTGAATATTTGGAAATTATCTTTAAAACAATAGCTAATAACAATTATTACAATAAGAAGAAAATAGGAAAGAAAGAAATGTTACAATTAATGATAAAAAAGAAACATAAAGAAATAGTTTTTGAAATAAACAATAGTTGAAATAATTTCAAGTACATTACTACAATATA
The DNA here is from genome assembly GCA_011009095.1 of Ignelater luminosus. Taxonomy (NCBI): domain Eukaryota; kingdom Metazoa; phylum Arthropoda; class Insecta; order Coleoptera; family Elateridae; genus Ignelater; species Ignelater luminosus. The sequence goes on from VTPC01004247.1 coordinate 48,829, forward strand.
CATAAGAGGAAAAATATTGTATTTTGTAAATATGTATTATGTGAAGATCTGCAACAAATTTTCTAATTTTAAATTTCAAATAAACTGTATTGAGATCAGAAGGTGTAGGATAAAGTAGTGTTATACAAACATAGCATTGAATACGTAGAATGTTAATAAATATTTTATAGATAATTTAATTAACAATATGACAATAATAGATGTGTATTATGTAAACATGTTTATTTACAAATATTTTATTGTAATTGATGCTGCTGTGACAGATTGGCAGAAAAACATGCACACAACAAAAGCGTGTTTGCTGTCCTAGAAGTTTCATATAAAAACCAAGTCATACTATTTATACTGTTTTAGCTATTCTGTTTTCTTTTTCTAGAAACTTTAGATGATACTTTTTCCCTTTCTAAATATCATTTGGTGTTCCATTTTGGAACGGTATTACTATTTAGACTCCATTTTATTATTCTAATACTGGTCCTACTTCTTCTTTCAGCCAGTTAGTTGGTCTGTTACTCATTAATATAAGGTATATTAAAGTTCCTTTGAATGCCTGTTTTTTCTTTATCTTTATAAATCCAGATGTTATGAATACTTGCAACGAAATGTTTTCTAAAGTAACTGCGTTTAAGAATTCGTCTAAAAAACTTGTTATTCCTTTTTTCCCCGTAGTCACAAAAAGTGATTACTTAGAATGTTTATCGTCGAGAAACCGATTTCTTCCAGTGTTTCTCCAAATAGGCTTTTGCGATAACTTAATTGCCAACTCACTGTCATTGCAAATAGAGTTTTTGCATCTGATGTTTTACTATGAGTTAACTAAACAAACATTCACTGCAGTTGTGATGTTATTAGTTTTTTTGATGGTCCAAGTTTTTTATTGAAACCAGATTTACTACAAAATAAATTTATTCCACATACTTTCTACATACACTACGAGGGTGGTCTGAAAAGTTTCCGACCTAACAAAGATATAAGACATTTTTTCTGAAAATTTTTTTTTATTTTTCAACATAGTCTCCTTGTAACTCTACACACTTCTCCCAGCGATGCTCCCATCTCTGTAACCCGTCCAAATAGCACTCGGCATTTTACTCTGCAAAATAATTGTTCACGAAAGTGATTGCCTCTTCATTTGACGAAAATCTTTGTCCTCCGAGCGCAATTTTTAGATGAGCGAACAAAAAGAAGTCGCTTGGGGCTAGATCTGGTGAGTAAGGCGGATGGTCAAGCAGTTCAAACCGTAATTCGTGGATTCTCGCCATGGCAACCGCTGAGGTGTGAGACGGTGCGTTGTCTTGGTGAAACAGGATTTTCTTTTTCTGCGAATGTGGCCGTTTTTTTGCAAGTTCTGCCTTCAGCTTGTCAAGTAATGATGCATAGTATGCTCCTGTAATGGTTTTTCCTTTTTGAAGATAATCGATTAAAATAACTCCATGACTATCCCAAAAAACAGTCGCCATCACTTTCCCAGCCAAAAAAACAGTTTTTGCTTTTTTTGGAGCCGGTTCCCCCTTTGCAGTCCACTGTTTGGACTGTATTTTTGTTTCGGGCGCATAATGGTGTATCCAAGTTTCATCTACAGTAATTAATCGGCGCCAAAACTCGGATTTAGTTCGCCTAAACTGCGCCAAAAGAGCGTTGGAAATATTCATTCGTACACGTTTTTGGTCTAACGTGAGCAAACGCGGCACCCAACGCGCGGACAGCTTTCTCATGCCTAAATGTTGATTTAATATGTGACAAACACGTTTTTTTGACATGTTCATAACCTCTGCTATCTCTCTCACTTTAATTCGGCGGTCGTCTAGCACCATTTGGCGAACTTTGGCGATGTTTTCGTCGGTAGTTGCAGTTTTTGGACGTCCCGAACGTTCATCGTCTCCCAAGCTCTTACGGCCACGTTTAAATTCAGCAGCCCAAAATTTCACTGTGGTAAATGATGGTGCCTTTCAAAAACAAATATCTAATGACAGCTCGATACTCGATTTTGTCCATTTTCACAAAAAAACTCACATCAACTCACTCAAACGACTGTTACATAAAAACTGCGCGGCCAAAATGGCTGAAACTTTGGTGAGTAACTGTCAACAGATGAACAACGAAATTCAGTAGCTTTTATTTACGAGTGCTGCCATCTTCAAGTTGAGGTCGGAAACTTTTCAGACCACCCTCGTATATAACGAACTCGACTAACACCATTGCTTTCGTTTTTTCCTGGAAAAGACTTTTAGATCACCTTCAATTTGGTGGCTGGTAAAACAATAAAGTAGTGCTTACGCCCATCACAAACTAAAATCTTGAACCTTAAGTCAATCTAGTTGGTTCAGTAAAGCTTTCTAGGTGTTTTTCCTCCAAAATCCAAAAGCAAGCAAAACTGAGATTTTATGCGGTTAATAGTTGGAAGATAAACTTGTATAGAAGACTTCACCTCACAGTGGAAACAGTGTTTGGTAAAAATAATTTCAAATTTATCGAGATGTTGATAACAGATGATCGTTAAAGAAATATTCAGATAAGATAATAGATAAATTAAATGTTAGCTTTCTAGGTAATATATAAATCAAAAAATTGATAATAAGGCAAATATCAAACAAAACCTTACCTTTGCCAAAAAAAAACCCGAGACCTTCATTATAGCTAGTGCACCGAATGCATTAATTGCAGAAACAACTGAGCATAAATGATGTCACCTTACTAGGAAAGCTAGCTACAAGGGGAGGAAAATTCTTTTTTATCTAGATACAGATAAACGATAATTTAAAAAAAAATATATTTAGATAAGGTAGTATATAGATGTTTTATCTAGATTTAACACTGAGTTCCAGGAAGTGTTATCAATGTTATTAGACCCCTCATAGATAGTGCTGTACCTGAAAGGTTGAAGTTTTCACAGTACAGCGTAAAATTAGCATTAGAAGTGACTTGTACTACCACTGAAAGAATTTCAAGAAAAAATTCATATAATTCATATTATTGAAATAGATGTTGTGCAAGAATATAATAATATAATGTTACTAAAAACATTTTTGAAAGTCTTAAAAGTGACCTATCGGTTTAGTCTAATTTTTATTTTTGCAAGACTAGTCATAAAATGTCTTTTATAGGTTGCCTCACCAAACTAGCATAACGTTATAACATATGTTTTCTATAAGCTATCCCCTGTCGACAAATATCAAAGATTTTATAGTAGAATCAAATGACAAATGTTATTAATTATAGAACCACAAAAAAATTAAAATTCTTTTTTTTACTACACATGCCAAAAACGAAAATAAGATTATCACTAGACAACAATTTAAGACAACTTTCATATGAATTAAGTTTTGCCGCATAGAATTCCAATTCAGATGATTATGCGGCAGAGAACTATAGCGAGCGATGCGTATTAGGATGATCCTAAATACCCCAGACAGTAGTTATAAGTGTGAGGCCGAAAATAGAAGTTATTATTATTATTATGATGGATATTAGGTGTTAAGATGTAACATTCAAATTGAATAGCTCAAAAAGATGGTTCCTACAGTATTTTCAAATATTCCTTTAGGCCTGGTCAAGTCCATAGAATACCAATTGTAGTTGTACAGTTCTGTTCAATTGCCTACTATATGAGTGATTTATCTGAAGTATTCCAATCAGATCGCAGATTTTCTTATTCAAGATGCAAAAGTTCTTTCGACCATGCCCTCTCCTAAGCGCAAGCGCGCTGCAGGACTCTGATTCAAAGAATTTGAAACAGATAGAACAAGTCCAGGTTGGAAAAATTTAAGATTTCTTATGTCTGAATCGGTGCGGAAGCATAGCAGACTGGAATATCAACAAACTTTATAAAACAGGAAGTCGTTGAAAACCGATCTCTAGACTAAACAGCAGATAATGTTTTAGAATCTCTGGTACATAAGAAACACCTAAACAACTTTTGCTATGACCATATACTAGTCTCAAAAGTGACCTGGATTTTGCATGAGGTCGGATTCAATAGTAGGCCTCATCTCTAATGTGCACACGTACGTCGAAACAATGTATGTGGATAACCAAAGACCAACGTGTCCGTCAACGTGTCAGTGTCGAGAGAAACGACGACTTTTTCAACCTAGGCTTTGCGAGTAGGTCAATATAACTAGATATTAGCGTTGTTCTACGGCTGGCAAAGTCACGCTAAATCTTTTACCAAAATATAACGTTACTACTCTAATTGAACACGTTGATTTGATCACGTTAACGTGTTTTCAATATACTAGAGCACTAATATGTTAAAAGATCCGGCTTTATCGTGCTATGCAATTGCAAAAGGACTAGAATATTCTATTTTCACTGCCATAAGCATCATTCGGAGATTTGATCGAGTCACAAGGATAAGCCAGGTAATCCAAGGCGTGACCAAGAAACTGATTTGTTTCCATTCACTGGTCTGGAAGTTTAAGAAGCATTATGGAGTTCAAACTTATAAAGTTAAATCGTTAACTGAAGGCCTTGGCAAGGAAGTCCTATAGCAGATTAGGGATTCTTCTTTTTGTAGATTCTTGGTCAAGAATTGTTTAGCACTAAGAGCCCGACAATAACTTCAATGGAGAAAAGAAAAAAGCAAGTCACCAAGTTTTTGTAAAAGTATCTTGTTTAACAAAAGATTTGTACAACTGACTGTCTTATCACGAAAGCCACGATCAGTCAAAATATCTAGAAAGGGGCATACGTAGAAGCGCAAATCTCACGATGGGCCGATGATCTTGTTTTGGCCAGATTTATTTTCGGGTCATTGCTGCAGAGACACGATTAAATGAATGAATAACAACAACTTGGAGCTTTCCTAAGCTAAGGTCAATCGAGATACATTGAACAATCGTGCAGCATACACTCTTAAAAACGTGTAGAAAAATCAAGAACATTACTCAGTTAAAAAAAGTAAGAGAAAGTAACTGATGAAGTTTAAAATTGGGCCAAATATTAAATATTTCTAAACCGCACTCTCTAGATTACAAAGATCTGGCACGTTCTTTCGTGAACAGATCTTATAATCTCATGGTGCCTGTACAAGGTTTTGACAAGAAAGTTCTTTCAATAACGTGATATGGGCAGTTATTCTAACGACAATGAAGAAAAAACAGAAATGCAGGCCAGGCGTATGCAAAGTATTGTATTCATGAAAGGCTGATGAATTCAACGCCAAGAAAAACACCAAGAGCTGCTTTAGAAGCATTGTTTGCATTGGAATTAAAATAGAATGATTAAAAATAAAAACAGCTTTGGGTATTTGATAAAATAAAACTGAAGGGTATGGAAGGTATTACAGTTCGTTATGATTTCCCGAAGCTAAAGAACTGCAGTCGTCTAGAGGTCATGTTCAAGATAAACAGCAACAAATATTAGGACGCCAACTCTTTGGAACATAATAATTATATTTTGAGAGAATTTCTGAATTCTCATCAAAAAGTTTTTTAAATGCTTTTTGTGAGACCTATCAAACCGAGTTTTCTGTCGAAAATGTAACGCACAGGCAATAACTTCGACAAAACATTATCTTTAATTTAAAGATCTTTATCATACAGTTTGTACTTTTTTGAAAGCAAACGCTTAGTTCTTCGCCTGTAGCAAGTTTCTGACATTGATCGAAATAACAGAATCCGTTCATTAGCATAATGGAGACAATTTATGAATAAATAAAAAATAGAGGAATTAATAAATGTGTTGCGAATTCTTAAACACAAACTGTTTATTAATAATCTTTTAGTAGTAATGTTATTAATTGATTGTCTAAGCGACGGAACGGAATTTCCATCAAGTGACTCTGTTATTCAAATTAGATATTTATGCGTTTTGATTAGGAATTATAAATTCCGCATAATACGCAATCACATAAATCATAGGAACATAATATTGATTAATAACCATAATCAGAAACAATGTTTACGTTTTGTAATTCGATTTATACTTTTAGAGTTAACCATGAAAACATTAAAATTTGTCATTCATTTTACCGATTCATAAAATACGTAAAAAAGCCCTTACGGGGCTGTTAGATACGATCGCAAAATTCTTTAAGTTTTCACCACAGGTTGTTTTTACACATAACTTTGAAATATCTTTTTATGAGTTTCTTGATTTGTTTGTCATATATCACTACAATTATACGCAGATAAGTATTTTTAGACTTTAAATAAATTAACATGTATTTCGGTGAATATTGAATTTACGCTATGCCCAAACCGTATTGGCATATTTATCTTAAATTTTAAATCGGAAACACACATTTCCGTACACAGTTACATCAAATATAAACACGCACTAAAACGACTATATCATTGTTTTATGGCAGGTATAACAATTAACAGCCCACCAAACGTTAATTATTCTTATTACATCTACATGTCTGGGCCTCGTCTAGCACTCGTCTTTTACAATAAGCTTTAGGTATGTTCATGGTATTTTTATGGATGCCATTTAGCATTTTTATTTGTTTACAAGTTTACTTAGCTTAATTTATATGGTTAACTCCTAAGTATTTACACAATATGAAAGTAAAAGTAGTAAAAACTGACCTACACACTATACGTTACTAGAATAAAGTGCATCGTAAAAGTTTGTTTGTGGCTTTAGTTAGAATGACACTTAAAATAGAGTAAGTAATATAAGGACGACACTTCTATAACACCATTCAAACGGATATCACACGTCTATAATCTGTGAATAATTATGAATATGTACTTATATGCAGGTTATTTACATAATAAATAAATATATCTTATTTATTATTTCATATTCATTATCTTGGTTTATATCTACCTACATTTAACATTTTGATTTTTGTTTATTTATTCAATCGATTGATTGTAACTATTATTTTATTACAATAAAGCAGTGTTTAGATCATTATTTTTATTTTAGATATAATGAGATACATTTTTAAATTCTTTAGATAATTTAATGTCTGTCTATGAACGATCATCTCATTTGAATTTCTCATAAAACAAAAACAATAAAATTTTTTACAACTATGCGTATGTTGTGGAAATGAATGTATGCATACATAAAATAGCTGGGAATGTATTTTCACCTGTCAACTTGTCAATATAAAATACAATAAGATATGATACATTTAGTAACTATTACGATGCAAATCTTACTTAACTATCGTTTATATTTCATCTTTCCATCTTTCACAACAAACTAAATTAAGTCAAATTAAATTTATTCCATGTATTATATTCAAATCTAGTACTAGCTGCAAATTAGGAAATGCATACCTTTTCTATAAAGTTACTTGTTATCATATTAATAATAATCTGTAACAAACTGATATAAATAAAAATAATAAGCATGTTAAACAAATTATAAATATAGCCATAAATGAAGAACTATAAAATGCTAAACTGTTCAGATCTGCATAATGTGAAGTGTAGGGTATTGTTAGGTAATTAATTTAACCATGTCAACCATAAGGAAAATCATTTGATTATTCATGACAATGATACAGCAATCTCATGCATACTACATTCAAAGTTGGCAGAACTCTCTTCTTTTATAGCTTGTAGTTCATTATGTTTTTTAAAACGTTGTTTGAGATTAGAACAACTTCTGTGGGTAGCTGTAGTACTTTAAAGAATTAATAACGAAATTTTGTACTTATTTAACATAGCTACCGCGCGATTCTGTGTGGTTTTCCTTAGTGATATAGGTGAACACTGGAACAGTAATTTGATTTATCTTTTGTAATATGACTTGAAGGGAAAGAAGAAGAAGAAAGGTATAAGTCAAAGTCTCTTGCTCACTGTAAAATCTGTAATAAAAATAACAAAACTAATTAGTTTGAAAATATTAAACTTAAATCAAATAATTACTTTGAATTTCTTACAATTGTTTGGATAGCATCTGAGACTTTCCAAAGGATGCTGTGTTTGACCCTTTTGCCACCAATTAGAAGTAGTTGTTAGATAAAAGGCAAGTACTTGTAGTTACTGAATTGACTTTTTCTTCCATTCTGAATACCAACTACGGGATGATACGGTCCTGTGGATATTATCCCAAGTCCAAAAAATGTTAGTTAGCTCTGTGTGCGTCATTTACACTATGTAAAGGGCGGATATCGTCACTACTTTGCTATTCGGTCAATCCTTAACTTTATTCTTCAAAAATGCAATCAGATGGATTGAAGGCAAGAATTGAATCAAATACTTTTTACTTTGAATGAAAGTATAAAAATATTCTGCGTCGCCTTCAACACGAAGTAAAAGATCGTCAGGTGCTTGGTTTTCGTGCTGCTTATTCAACCATCACACTACCCCCACAGTGTTCTGTTGTTGTTTTCTTAGAAATCTTGAAAGCTTTTGTCAAGGTTTGGCACGAAGGCCTCATCTTAAGATGATTTGAGTAAATATAGCAACTCCATGAATGGTTTTTCATCTGGCAACTCAAAGTTAACCCAGAAAAAAATGAAACGCTTAAAGGTGTAGCTCAGTGCACAGTAATAGTATTCTAGATAAGAAATTAGTTTGGAAACATTAGTAGACTATTGCACAGTTAGCGGTCACTGCACACTATCAGTACTGCATCTTATTATGAATAGACACAATCATCTTAGTTGGTGAAACAAACTATGGATCTAGCTGACCGTCTTGCGACTTACACCGTTACGTGGTATCTTAATTGTGGTTATGCAGCACCAACTCATTTTAAATGATTGCAGATATTCCAAAACAGACTCTACGAATATGAGTGATCTTCAACGCAGCCTGGTTTATCAGCCACGTTAATCTTTATCGAGACGCTAACTTTGGACCATTACAAATTATTACGATCTTCTACATATGTACTGAAAGATTGTATCCATGGCTTCCACTTTCTCTTGATGTTATAATTTAAAACCTCGGCACTTATGGCCCTTCAATACACCCTAAGAACTGTATCGAAAAGAAAGTTGATATTTTTTAAAAATTGTTGAATTGCTGTTTTTTTATTAACAGTTTATTAACAATTTGTTTGTGTGCTTGTTTACTACAGTTTTAAATAAAAACTCAAATTTGCTCACAGTTAATCAAAGAAAGAAAATTGAATTGGAAAAGGCAAAAAGAGTTTTGGACGAATGATCCTAGATCAAAGCATTTGAATCAGATAGTTGGCGATAGAGCATGAAGTTGCTTATGAAGGTGTTTATAAGTTGATACAATTAATTTGGTGAGCTAGTTCTATAGGAGACCTACCAAGAACCTGCCATTGAAAAGAACTTTCTGGACCAGAACTGAATGCATTTATTGTCTTGATATGAAAGCAGCTTAATGCAAAATAAAAACTGCCATAGAAGAAACAGGAACATTCAAAACATTTATAAAGAGAAATGTAAACTAAAAACATAAAGAAAGTGGATGTTATTTGACAGCGATCAAATAGCAGACTGCACTTATGGTAAATACATAGTGAAGCTATAGATAATATTTCGCAGAGAAAAAAATCACTGTTGTAAGACCAAAGACAAAACTTATTGGTAATGTGATTACGAGATGTTTCTAGGGTTACAGTATTGCATTGCTACAAAAACTGTGTGTGTTACCACTAATAAGAATATGCTATTAGAAGGAAATATGAGAAATTCCTACTAATATGGCTAGCTGTATATTAGTATGACGTGACATACACCCACTTTTTTTGTAAACTGAAATTAAATGCTGGCTTATACACTAAGGAATGTTTGAAGAAGATACTGTTACAAGCTAATTAAGAGCACATTGCATCTGTATTATTTCGATTACCCGTAAATGCATACTGTTTTAAATACGTAAAACAAAAGCCAGGATATTTAAATTTGTGTTAAGCTAACAGCACATAACTATAACTCCCATTCACCCGTTAGCACACGAAGGAGGGTTATTGATTTATCATCATGGTATCCGCACAACCATTGAAAAAAACAAAAGAAAAAAAGTTTGAAACAACAATACCAAGAAACCTCCTGCTTTGTATTGTCTTGCGTCACTTTACGTTTCTCTCTTTTGTCAGGCCCGACATGATGCTGCTTATTAAAAGCAGTTCATAGATTTTAAACTTTAAACTGACACTGAGTTAGCTGCGATATTCATGCATACCTGTTAACTGGTCTGTTGAACACACGAAATGCCCATTTGCCTTTCTTTCGCGCCACCTGTTTTCTTACTTGATGAACTGTCAAGGACTCCATCGGTATTTACAGAGATTTGTGTAAGAAGCACATGTTTGCAATGTGAAAGAGATGTGTATTTGGTTTGGTCTGGCTTGGACAACACAATTTTGAGTTGATTGGGTTTGGTGAAATTTTTTGTAGGTT
>VTPC01004247.1:69116-99117 GCA_011009095.1 Ignelater luminosus
TGATAATGTTTTGAACTATGGTTTTTGACTGGTTTTTGGGAATTGTAGTTATGCCTGTCTTGTCGACTTTATAAATTGTGCCTACGCACTGTGTAAGACTTGAAGAAACTCTTCAATAGCAGTTCTGTTAAGTTCATAGTAGAGACACCAGATGTAGATTCGAAACTTCTCAGAAATAAGTCGGGATGGGGTCTTGAAATTTTATTTAGCCTACATAATTCCGCAATGGTATTACTGAAACTGAATATCCAAAAATACTTTCTTGGGATTATCTATTTTTGAATTTAAAAAAAAGTTTCTACCTAATAGTAAATACTGCTACATTTGCATGTTATTTGAAGGTTTTCAGTATTTCACTTTAATACTGCAATAAGCGTCTGAAAATTATTTAGGGATTGAATTATATTTTATTATCCGGTTTCTGTCTCAAGTTTCTCTGTATAAACTCTTTTTTAATTAAAATAATCTAAGTAGACATCTCTAGATGCTTTCATGACTTTCTAAAACGGCTTTTCGTTTCCTTTTTGTACCTTCTGTTCATTTTTGCACAGACAACTCATTATACAAAAAAAGAGTTAATGTCAGGCGATGAATCTCTATTGAATGCTGTTGAACATTCTTTCATGATACAATTTAAAAATTTTGTATGGTGTAACTTATTATTTCTTCCCTACTAGATTAGTCGTTAATTTTCTTACAGCAGAGATGGAGAAAACTTGTCTTTACTATCTTTCTCTGAGGTTAGCATGTGTGTTTGAATTTTGCAATCAACTCTATTAGTATTGTTTTACAATTGCGATCCGCTCGTGCCAAGAGATAAACTAATGCTAAAACATACTCCTTTGGAAGCTATTACATGGTACTACCCTACTGTTGCCTTTGTTAGAGAAATAGGTCTTCAGTCAGTATTTTACTGTTTAGATTTATTTATGAATTGACCTTTCTTTAACTGTTATAATCTCCAAATTTAAAATTATCAAACTTGCTATAACTTGTTTTGTTTAATATTTTTTTTAATTTAAGGAAAGAAGCTTTAGGTTAATGTAATAAGAAAAGTAGGACTGAGATGTTTAAGAAAATATTTATCGCCCAAGCACTGTTCAAAATAGCTGCTAACAAAAAAGTCCATTCTTACAAAAGTATGTATATCCTAAAAAGTAATAAGAAAAAAGTTGAAGGTTGAGCATATCATAAGTGCGTTCATGCGCTGTTTTACAATGAAACCACCTTGCAATGTTTTTATTTTGCTATTGCTTCAACGCGATGAGTTCACCGACAATGAATTTGTTTGCATTGAATTCACCGTGACCCTGATACCTAATGTATGGATGGGCAATAACGGAAAAAACAGATAGCATTCAAACTAATCTTGTGCAATTAACAGATTGAATGAAATAAAAACAATCTAAAGAAGATCCCAAGCGAATAAGAAAATCTTTACCTCTGCTTCAGTACTGTAATCTTTTTCTTATTTAGAAGGTAGATATGCCTCGTCTCCTGGTATTCTGTAGTAAAAAGTTTATACCTTCTCTTCTGTAATCTTTTTTGCATGATTATATTGAGCTCTTTGATTTATCACACCTTCTGTAAATACCACTCGCATCAAGTAGAAATGCCTGCAATTTATTACTAACAAGTATTGTTTTGAAAAGCTAAAAATTTAGTTTGCTTATATCGATATTTTCAGTATGAGTCTTACAAGTTCCATTATTTGAAACAATAATTAAGTGTAGAGGTCAAGAGATTTCAATTTATAGCTGCTTTTTCAGATTTAATTGCGGTTTACATGTATATTTATGATGTAATTATAATGCCCATACAATTTTTTAAAAAAACTTTTTTAAATAAGTGTTCCCACGTGGACATATATGGTAATTAAAAGAAAACACCTACCCTATAATAATAAATATCGGCGTAAATTGAAATTCTGAATAATAATACAAACAAAACTTTTCACATTATATGAAATAAATTTTTGTTTGTTTTATGTAAATGCATCGATAACGGATATAAAATGTAACCGCCCACAAAAAAAAGAACAGAAGAACATGCAAGTCTTAGAAATCGTTTATTAGCTATGAATTCAGTAAATCGAAAAGTAATAAGAATTTATTTTTAAAATACGTTTTCTTGCGGGGGATGTTTATAACAGTAAAAAATGAAAATATTGTTTAAAAAAAAATTTAAGAACTTTGTATAAACATTATAATATAATACCCATGCAAATTAAAACTAAAATATTTTTAAATACAATTTTTTTGTAGGACTATCATTCAGTATACCACCTACATACTGATACCACTAAACCCACGTACGCATACTCCTATCAAAATTATTAAACAAGCATTTCTTAAGGTCACATATTTATGGGAACTGGATTATCGTTGTACCTACTAATTCCATAAACGTATACCGATAAGAAATAGATATGTAGGCTGGCACTTTGTTTACTAACTAAATTTATATTTCTTTTTCTACGCATTTTTATATTTTACATCTTTGTGCAATTATATACATAATATTCATTGAATATATCATTTTAAAAATAGACGTATTAATGGTTTGCTTTCTTTATTTGCAGCATTTACATGTTTAAATACCTAACAGAAACATAATTTCGATGCAAATGTCAAAAATGATTTGTTAATAGAAAGTATAAAACAAAATTATAAAAAGAATAGCAATTGATAATATAATTTACAGTTTACTTTCGAAAAAGACAAATAGAAATCTGAAAATTTTTAATTTTGCAGCCATAGATGCTTATATGGAACTCATTTCATCATGACTGCTACTACATATGTGTGAATTAATTAAAAGCAAAGTTTTATCATGTTGTTAATGTTTAGAAATTAAAAAACTCCTCTAAGTATAATGCATTTTGTTCATGTAGGTGTTTACCAAAAAAAAACCCCTTTAAAGATTTAATTAAAGCATTCTGCAGATATCACCAAAAATGTTTTATCAGTGGTTATTAGAAATCATCTGCGAGTTGGTAGTATTGTGTCCCAACAGTAAATAAGAAATTCTTTCTGATAAACAGAACGAGATTTAATTTTGATACTAGCTTTTAGTTTTCATATATTTTTATTAGTTTTATTTAAACATTCTTTTAATAATTACACCTCGAAATAACAAAACACGCAGTTATATTAAATATGCACTGAGAGCCTTTCTTTTTAAGACACCGATTACAAACCTTATGTTTTTGCAATACTAAAGTTCATTCTCATATTTCTGTCGCGCTTCTGCTTTCAAAAGGTTTTTTAATCCAGTAACGAACGGAGAACGGCTCTAAGTTGGGACGAATGAAAACTTTTCAGAACTCGCAATCGCTACATCTCGAGAAACAGCAGACAGAGTTTTAAGATATTGCTTCTTATTTTCTATCGGATCGACAGCCCACATAACCATAACTAACGCTAAATAGAAGAAAAGTTGAGTTATTATTTCCCCATCTATGATATCTCTCATTTGTCTTTCCCTTAGAGAGCCTATTCTTCTCTCCTCATTTGGGACTATGACTTTGTAAAAAAGATTACTCAACCTCCTTTCATATAACTTTAACCACAAACAAGCGATGAAGCGCCATCTGTCGATGGTAGCAAAAAAGAGAAAAATCTTTAAAATCCATTAAGAGGCTAGAAGTTGGAGAGACTTGAATACCAGTGCCTGTTTCTGGCGTGCAAAAATCATATCATACTCCTACCAGCAACCCTAATGAGCTAAGCTGTTTTTTGAAATACAAATTTGGCAATGTTTCTGTAGAGTAAGAAAATGGTACTTTTAACCAGGAATGGACGATTTTGACCCAGATTTTTTTCAAAAAATGCAGTCTAAAAGAACTAGACATGCCGTAATGTTATTGAACTTTAAGAACCTTTTTAAAGAATTCTCTAAAATATTTCTTTCTGTTTTTTTTTTTGAGATTTTTGTTTATCAACAATCTTTTTTCTTTGCTCAACTACAGCGCTGGTATTTTCCACTTTAGTCTCTTATTATTATGTTTTTCTCATTAAATGTTCCAGGAATATAATTGTTGCTCTGCAATTATATCCAATTGGTCAAGAGCACACTTCAAGAAGATGCTTACTATTTGATTATCGCACACAGAAACTATAAAAATAGGTTTCGTGGCTAATTCGCAGTAGACAACATATTCCTAAACATGCCTAAAAAGTGGTTATTTTAAATAAATAGTTCCATAATAACATCTGTTTTTCTAGACCAACAAAGATTATGAGAACCAAATCAGAAAGTCAAAATGTTTTTAAAAAACCTAAATTAACCAAATATCCAAATTTCTTTCTGTATTTGAAAGAGTTTTCGTGATAGGTTTGGTGAGTTTTTTTCTTGGTTGTTTAAGAGTTTTCAGCTTCTAGAAAACCTGGGAATTGACTCTACGGTCACTATTTCTATCCGGTCTTGGAAAATTATGTCACTGCTATTCTAGAAAAATTCTACATGTTTCAAGCAATATTAGGACCTTTTCTTCTTTGCATTTTTTGACTCAATCCAATTTTGACTATTTAGCACATCAGAGCTACCTATGCTGAACATGTTCAAAGATACATGTAAATGATGCTATTGATATGAATTCCGGCAATTGAAAGTTTAAGTACCAGGCAAAATAAAGTGACTATCAACACAACAAACAATAGTTCTTAATTGTCGAGCATTTTTGAATTCAAAAATATTTTAACTTTTTAGTGTTCTCGGAGCATTCTGTAGCCTGGCTACCATGTACCTACATTTTCAATTTAAACAATAGAAACCTGATTAACCTAAGCCTTTTAGCGTACAACTTAACCTCGTCCGTCGGAGAGAATTGCATGTTTTCCAAATTTTGGACATCAAAATGGTGTTTTGGAGATACAGCTATGTTACAGAAGCATTTTTACTGAGGACACTGCTTAATTTAAAATTAAGTTGTCACAAGACACAAAACAAATATTAAATTTAACAAGTTAATTTAGTTACAACATATGAATATGATTTATTATTATATGATTTACAAACAACATTTTTAAATAATAATTAACTGTCCGATTGATTAATTAATTGATTATGGATACAAAAGACTTTTCGGGCAGGACCTCTTATACAGTTTCAAATGCACAAAATTTACATTATTGGGCAAAAAACCAACAGTGATAGAATCAGTAGCACTCAACTCCCTTAATACTATGGGCTACACCGTTTATAGTAGAGAAAGTCTCATAACAGAAACAAACGAGGAACAATATTGCTACTCGTAATTCATTTTCTGTGTTATAGCAAGTTCAACGTAGATTGTTGCATCTTCGTATCCAGCAATTCTCGAGATATTAAAAGCACGCCAAAAAGAAAAATAAAAGGAGATGGAGCAGACCTTTACCAACTTTTTATTGAGGTTCGGCTTTTGTCATATTTTCAAATCTTGTGGCAATCTTAGTGAAATATTTAGCATTTTTTGTAATTAACTACTATATCGAATTTATAACCAGATTTACCTTTTGTATTTTTCGTGGTCCCCTCTTTACAAACGTGACTTTCCTATCTCATTCTGTTATTTAGCAAAAAAATAATTTTATCTAGAATTCCTAGACATATAAAAATAAGAGTTGGACAAAACCCTACTATCAACGGCCTTATATGTTTTCTAGTCTAATTTCTATAGCAACATACAATAAAACAACTTTGAGTATTTAGAATTAATTGGTGGATCAACCTTTTGATCTATCAATTAAACAATTTCAATTGACTTGTAGTGATCCACCAATTTAAACAATACTTTATTCATA
The DNA here is from genome assembly GCA_011009095.1 of Ignelater luminosus. NCBI lineage: Eukaryota > Metazoa > Arthropoda > Insecta > Coleoptera > Elateridae > Ignelater > Ignelater luminosus. Next base: position 74,900 of record VTPC01004247.1, read on the forward strand.
TTATGTATATAGGAACTTTAAACCTGCCCGATCTTGCATGCCCTCTAGCGGTGAAACACTGAATTATCATAGGTTAAATCCTGCAAGCTGATGCACATGTACCCAAGCAGAATGATATCACTTAGTCCCACTTCGATTTCTTCCACAAATTCAATTGCGAATTCTACTAACAAACGTGTATGGGATGGAATTCAACCATGACAGCACAGAGTCGTCTTTGTTTAGATTTTAGTCAGTTACAATATTTACCTTCTCTGAAGTCAGGAGATAGTTGCAATATTTAACTTTAACAAATTACGACAATTGCAATTTAGGGACAAAACTGGAGCACAACCTTGGACGTAGAATTACTACCTTTACTGTAAGACAAACCATTAATGACTTAATTAATATCACTTTAATTTCTGTTTGTACTACTACTACGTTTTCTACGTTTTATTGCAAGACTCGTAAAAAGATTGTTGATGTGGCATTACACAGTGTATTTTAGTTTTTTATTTTATTTGAGAAGGGTACACTTATTTTTTTATAACTATTTGGGAAGCATACAATTTTTTTCTTCTTTTTCAGTTTTTATAATGGTATTAATATTAACTTTCTAAAATGTTTTTACAACTGTAGATTATGCCAATCAATGGTATTGGTTCTGAGCAAATATTTATTTAAAAAAAGTGTTTGGTAAGAGTTTGATCTGTAAATGCTAATAGTTACTTTGGCTGAAAACACTTTGTAAGTTTAAGTGAACAACTGTATCTTCGTTTTTGTCATTGGTGAGATTTTACTTGTAAAACAAATTTACTAAAAACGACACCACACATAGGACTATTAGTCAGCTTCATTTGGTTTTGGAATTAGAATCAAATTTGTCATTACTTATATTCAATAGTTGTTGCTTTTTATCCTTTGCCTTGCATGTGGCAAAATCGAGTTGACGTTCGATGAAGTTAATCAAAGAAAACAATGGAGACAATGATCACATGGCCCCATGCAATTTCAGAAAATTAACACAGCCTTTTTTCGAATCAATACAATAGCCTCCAAAAATTCGTTACATGGCTAAAAGCACTGACTTTAGAAGTCATCAGGCCTCTCTCCAGCTCTGGAAAAATGGTGTTGAAGTGGAAGGCTGAACGCGACACTCATATACATCCGTGTTTGTGGGTTGAATTGAGTTGGTGCGGCCAAGCAGGCAAGGGCCCGGGGAAAGGGACGCGGGGTCCCGGTGGTGGTCCTTCGGGTCGTCCAGGATTGGTGATTGAAAATTCTAACTGTGGAGTCTTGTTGATTCTGGTTGACGGCGGCGAGTATTCGAACGAAGACGAGAAAAGAAAAAACGGTTTCGCCGGCGCGACCGGTGGCAAACCATAGACCGGACCGGGGCCCCGAGGTGTCGACGCTGCCATCAGGCTCAGAACCGGGTTGGGATAGGAGTGGAGGAAACGGCGGGATGGGTTGGGGGGGCGCCTGTTCCACTAAGGGAAACCACGGAAAACCGTAGTGAGAACAGGCGGCCCGGGGAACGCCCGGGACTCCCGAATGCGAGCGTAGTGCGTAAAACATATAGCAAATGTGATACAATTTTTTGCATTTGAAATACCTCACTTTTTTTTGGAGATTGCAATTTTGTAAGGACATGAAAGTTTATCCCATCTTATGCATTTTAAACCTGTTCATTACTTTGAGGAAATCAAAGTATGAAATCTGTCTTTCTGTTCTATTGAAGTGTTGCTTTGATAAAAGACCTGCCTTTTGGTAGAAACTTCTTTCGATAGGTGAAGATAATTTTATTTTATTTGTCTCAGTAATGATTCTTAAAACTCTCAATAGCCTGAATGAATTTTAATTTTTACGTAGATCGTTTAGCACGCTTAGTTCAACAGTCGCAGAGGCGAGCTTAAAGATACTTGAAACTCTCCGTAGTCAGTTTTTAGTGTCAACCATTTTTTCTTTTCTATTGAAGTTCAAATATCGTTCAAATTCTTATAGTTGAAAAAAATATGGAGCACGAGCTTACAACTATTTCTTCCTTGTAGAAACAAGCTCTGAAACAGACATTGGCCTTCTCGCTTTTTATACCAAATTGATCAAAGATTTTAATTTTAAGTAATTTTCAAGAGAAAACATTCCTCTTTAAAAAGATTCACTTAGCACGGCCCATTCGCAAAATTTGTTATGCTTTTTCCCTTTAACCAGTGTCTGCTAAAAGGATATTTGTAACTACAAATGTTTCACCGGTGTATGAAAAATGAACTGCAAATATTATGAATTATCAATTTTAATAAAATCTCAAAATCATTAGAGAAAAACGGAAAGCACATTAGAGAAACTTTTAAATCTTGTCAGCCTAAGCGGCTTAAAAGCTTTCCTATATGCCTTTGAACAGATGTCCTAAACCTGATTTTCAAGTCCGAATGATAATTTTTTATTCCTTAAAGAATCTAGAAAGAATACTTAACAAAACTCTAGAAACTGTGAGTTTCTTAAGTGTATGCTTTGAAAAATATGCCATATAGATTTTGTGCTTTGGTTTTTGAATTTCCTATATGCACCTTGGGTTTGGCTATGTAGAAGTCAGACATCTCATACTCATACATTGTGGCGCAGGACCAAAATAAAACTAATGCTCAGTAGATCGTAACATTAGTCATAACTTGCATGTCTTGGTCTTAATCTCAAAGCCAACACCAAGACTATACCTTAAAAATGCTTATCACCCCCTGTTCCGCTGTTAGTGTAACCGCTAAAGTGGTTACTAAGAATGGAATTTTTAAGGACTAGGTGCCATTGATGTTTCACCTCTCAAGTAAAATATGACCAGATAAAATAGCACCTTGTAAAGATAGCGTTGTTCAGAAATGGTACTTACTTAAGTAGGCATCAGTCTTATGTTAAGACAGTTCCTGACTATAAAGTACAGGAATACATGCCTCATTCATGGAATATGCCACAAGATTAAGGCTTACTATCTAAATTCGGACATCCAAGGTGTTTTATAAACTCAAATTCTGAGAGCTATTTTGATATGATGTTATTCTAACATTTTGTATTCTTGAGAATATGTTATTTTGAAACGACTCTATTATAGCAATACCATTTTATTGTTCGTCTTTGTATGTATGCTATGGTTACGCCACTGTTTTAATTCTCTTCGAATAAATCGTTCGCTTCGCTCTATTCAGGAACTGTATTGCTATTTCGGGCCGTTGACACCTTATTTGATACACAAACGTCTGGTAGCTTCTAGCAGCATCTTCACGTTTTAAATAAAGCATGTTAAGACTTAACATATTTCAGTGGATCGTGAATAGTTGCGAAAGGTTAACTTTAACATAAATTCATGAGCGTTATTTTGTATTTGTATTGATGTATTTACAGCCTTTGATTTTGGTTTTTGAAGATGGCTTTATTTGAAAAGATGCCTTCACAACAAAGAAATGTTTTTCAGTTGCTGATTTAAAATGAATAATAGAAGTTTAGAACTCACTTTACACTAAGTAACTATATATGTATTTTAACAACAAGAGAAAGTTTCAGTTATGAGGTTGGTTTGAGTTTGAATGAACAATAGTTGTTATTCAAATTGAAAAGTACTGTCCCTCTTTAAGTCAGTCTCAAAAAGTTTTCACCTTGCAATGCAATAGTTTTATTATCATGGACTCAACTCTCCTACTCCATTAAAGGTTCTTCTTTAGACGTATAACAGGTTTTTTTGATGTGGAAGAGAAAAAACAGTGGATGTGACCAAATTGGTGGCATATATTAATATAACGTATAAAATTAAGTTATTAACTAATAATAATTAGCTACTTTAAAAGCACAAAGTAGGTTTTTCTTCTGTAAGCATACCTTGTATTGTAATTACCAGCAGATGTGTTTGACAGTAATGGCTTTAAGAAAAATATGATAGTTTATAACAATAATTCAAACTTTCTAAATTATTATCATTAGCATTATTATTATTATTATTAGAATTATTTTAATAAAATCGCTTCCTGCTGTTACTTATACTATATAGGAGCAACTGTCAGCAGAGTTCTTTCACAAAAGATATTAATCAATCCAGTTAAAGAAGGTAGAGAAAGGTGTCTTATTAAGATAATTTAGATCGGTATCTGTAGAATCGTCCGTTTTTAGTTTTTTTTGCAAGACATTCTAATAGCTGAATGTAAAAAAGGCCACATCGCTTTTTGTTTATAATTTATTAAGTTACAAAAACTAAAACTCGAGATTATGTTCTATAGCGTCTACCAAAACTCGAAACGGTTTAATTTTGTCAGCAATAGTATCTAGTTTTGAAGACTTGATAAAATCGCTTGGAACGGTATTTGCATAACAGCGAGAAAGAAGAAAACGAGTAAGTTTTAGCGTTAGCCGACGGAAGTAAATTTAAGGGTTGGAAGTAACGTGTCTGTAAATTGAATCCCTATTTTATTTTATTTATTATTCTAGAAGAGTTGACGTTTTTCTAGCAGGAAAAATATTTTTATTTAGGTTTTCTATAAACTTGATTTAATTTTCTTTTAAATTAATTCTTTAAAAGTACTTTAACATTAAACAATTAAATATTTAATCTTTCACAAACCGGTTTCCGGACGAGTTCCTTTTTTTAGAATTGTAGGTGACTAGGAGATACCAATGTTTATGTTATAGATACAAATATCGTTCGTAAAACTACAAAAACAAAAATTCTTCTTAATTTTAATTATTTTCATTCAATCTAGGAATTTTGCAAAGTGAAGTTACAACTTAACTTCCAACCCTTGGGTTGGCAAACAACAGTCCTGAGTAGGTAAGTTTATTTTTGGATTTCCTGTTCTAATTTTGAGCTGTAATAAAAAAATGTAAAAACTTTCAGTTGGAAAAGCTGTTCTACGCATGACAAAAATTATAATAATAAACAAAAATAATCTCACTGAAACAAGTTTATTTGATAAGTCAAAGTTTCCCGTTTTCTTCTTCACAAATTATTTATACAGTCGTTAATTATTTTTAAAAATTCCTCCATTGAAGATTCCGTATTGAATTTTAATTTTTCTAGCGATACACATTGAAAACAACAAATAATTTAAACCGAACAGTTTTGGTTTGAAAAATACATCCTGCGCATGTGTAAAGGTCTTCGGCCATGCTCGGTACACATCTTGACGTCACGAAATCCATGATGGCTTCAAAGTAGGCGTGGAAAATCGGACTAATGCTGCACCATAGGAATCATGTAATGGCCGCTGCCGGGGGATAACATCGTCCAATCCAGCAGTCCAATATCTCCCTACCACTAAAACATTTACTGTTTTTCTCTTTCCTTGGTTTATTCTTATCTAGCATCACATTATCATACTTTGAAAAAATTTAAAAGGTTTACAAAGAGGGCCACTTGAGCTTGAATTTTTAAAAAGACGCTTTTAAAAGGATAATAAACAATCTTTTAGATCATTTTCAATAAAAGACCTATAGGTGATAATAGGATTAAAATTAGATTCAAGTCAATATTGTGACAAGACAATCTTAATTTTGCCATTTTTCAATGCTGTGTTTTGTTTTTTTAATATTTTTTTAAATTAAGTTTTCTTATAAATAAAGAAGTGTAGGTATCTTCCTATTGTTTTTCCTTTCTCCATTCGCTATTTTTAGATATCTTCTACAGATGAGATACAGGTTTCTTTCGAAAAACTTTCAAAGGCGACCGCGCGTGCACACAAATCCACATGCACAGGCCGATAATGAAGATCACTAGCGGAACCTTAACGAATTCTGCGTAGCTGGAATTACAATGGTATATAATGCTAATCGAACGCTTATTGTTTAACGTATTTATAATGTTTTGTGTACATTTAAAACTCGTTTACGGGAACTGCATGATTGCTGCTGTTATGTAACGATAATTTGCCCGTACAATTACTTTATGGATTTTATGGCAATTTATGATCTATAGCATTAATGACCACATATTACATTTTTTAACCTTATATTCATTCTTTAGAATATTATTGCATTGTATTTTAGAATAAAGCGTAAACACTTTCTTTGTTATTTTCAAGGTTATGCACAATAATGTTGAAAAAAATTCAACTCCAATAAAATATTTTTTAAATATGCTTTTTTGGTTACTAATTAGTTGAGAGTGCTAAATTACGGTTAGAATAAATTTTTGGTTTGTAAACGAAATATTAAAAAGTTTTTCCCAAACGAATTGGATTTATCGTAGACGTAAACCTAAAAAGCGATCAATAACAGATAGTAGTGAAAGGAAGAAGTTCCAGGAAAGCTTCACAGAGGGATGACAGTATTGTGAATCGCTGTAAAAATTCCTATTGAAGATTCATAAGTCTCTCTTCTTATTATTTATTCCCTTGGGTGCATATTTTTCTATTTTTATTTGTATATCAATGAATAAATCATTTTTCTTTTATTTCTGAAATAATCAATCATTTAATCATTCTTGTTTAACATATTATTGAATAATTCTGAATGAATTGCATTCTTTAATGATATTTCATTTATTTTTCACTTCTTTTGTCTATAACTTGATTTGTTTTTGACTATTATATAACTTACCAGATTTTTCGATTCAGCATAATTTGGATGCAAATAAACATAAAACTGATTATTGTTTAAGTTTGTACAACATAATCTTCAACCACTTTGACTAAAATCTAAGCCAGTTTGATATTATATAAAATTTGTAAACAGGCAATAAAGTTATTTGAATGAACTATATTCCTGTTATCAAAAAGCAGTTTTAATAAAAACACTTTACTCTATAAAAACTATTTTATCTGTTTTGTAAGTTTTCTAAGGAAAAAATAAGCTTTAAAAGCGAAAAAATGTTATCTTTGTTTTTGCAATTTTATTGCCATATATACTGACCTAAAATTTCAAGGCCTCAAAGTTTCCTAACTATTCATAGATGTGAGTGGTTTTCAGTAACTCTAGATTTTCCGAATTTAAGTAAAAATTTAAATTTTCAATCATGCTGCTCGTACTACTGTTAAAACATGGACCTAGGAGCATCTGCTATTTGGGTTGCATAAGCATGTAGCAGATATTGTTATGTGAACCACCCCATATTATAATCATTTAATCAACAAATATTTTAGTTTTAGCCATACCTTATTACCCATGTGAGGAATTTGGATTTTATTTCAATTGTCAAATGGAATCAACATTAGTTTCAATCAAGTAAAATATAATTTTCCTTATGTAAATAAAACTAATAATTGAGGAGAAATGTTTCAGTCTTACCTTTCTAATTCTACTCAATTTGTTTACGCATGAAGATTATACACGAACGGTATTTACAAGTTTTTGTTTCTGTTTTCCATTATCTGCTAAATATCCAAAACCATTCTACAACGTCAACTGAATTTTAATTTCAATTTTTTAATGGATTTTGACCCTTTTTTACGACACTTTTTAATTGAATGGTTTTTTCCATTAAAAGTGATGGATCATCCTATTTGCAAAATTTCAATAATTAAAGGGTGTACTATTGATATTTAAACGGATTAATACTCCACCAAATACGATAAAGACATCTTATTTAATAACAATAGGAAGTTGATTTCTTCAGTTTGCATTTTCCGTAATGATGCACTTTAGAGGAACTCGAATATTTAACATTTTAATTAACCTTAGTTCCCTTTTCAACTTGCATATTAAACGCAGGGTCTATTCTTTCTTAAATGTAATTTGATACGCTACCTTTTTAAATTTAAACGAAAATTTCAAACACAATGAAGTGAAGATATACATCCAAGAAAGTACTGTTTAATTAATGACAGGGAAGATAAACAGTGTTATAATTATTATTATAATTACCAAAATACGAAAGCAATATTTTATGTAACAGCTACATGTTTTTTATGTTGATTTATGTGAGTAATTTTTTGGGAGTCTAAGCACATTAAAGGTTGTTTACCTTTTACAAAATCAATAGTTTCCTAAAATCTTAATCAAACAGGAAAGTAAAAATAAAGAGAAAATTAATTTCAGGAAGTAATAATCGGCAAATAGATTTATTACTAAAATTCAAAATAGACAGGACAAACGTGGTTACAATATGTAGCCTATTGATCACAATATTATTATATAATAATATCACTAAAATTATACAATGAGCAAAAATATTTCTATTTTTCTGCAATCTTATATTTAATTAAAAATTCAAGTTCCCATTCCTACATCCTCAACCATGGGAAAACTGATATTGCAGGTCACAAATTCCTGTCGACGTTGATTTTCGAAATAATCAAATTGCTAAAAGCCAGTTTCTAATTCGTTATTTCTTAACAAACGTATTTTTATACTTCCTTTGCTTTAATTTAAAAAGCTCTTCAAATTTCAATTAACAAATCTATAAAATCAACGTGTCCGAATAGCTAAACTAAGGTCAGATTCTCACCTTAATTTAAAGAAAATAAACACGCAAAAATTGATATTGTAGTACTATATACGCGTACACCTGGCTTTAATTCTTAATAACTGTTCACCTTCTTAAAATAACAAAAGAACTAAGAAAGAAAAAAAGCATAAAAATTAAAACGTCAGATTCCTAAACTAGTTTTATCCTGTATAAATATAATCATCCCTTTCGTATCACTAAAGTTAACACTTTGCTGAACCCTTTTATGTGCCTATGAAGAAACAATAGCTGAGTTAGGTAGTACAAGTACCAGCAGAGCCAGCATTAGATGGTAGCCCAGGATAGGGGTGTTGTATTGCTATTTATATCCGTAAAATGTGAGGGATAAGGGAGTCAAAACAGGGATTAAAGCAGGGTTTAATTGCCAACTGAGCCAGCCCACGTTTATTTAATGGTCGCCATGAGCAGTGCGTCCCGTCGGTAAAACAGTCATTCCCATGCAACGGTGGCAGTTATATTACATCCACCCGAGCGAAGTTACAATAATTTATATTCTGCACAGCTTTATTTACGTTTTTCAGTCTTTTAGTTTATATGCAAATGTATGAAATGGCAAATGCGTAAAACGCAAAATTTATTTTCTTGTAGGCGTAGTACTATGTGTTTAACCTTCTTTGTATAATTCAATCGATAATAATTTCTATTAAAAGTAATTTATATATAAATTAACGAGATACGGGTACCAGGTTACAAGTTGCTGCACATATATTACATAAGATGTAAATTTTATTGGTTTTCTTCGATAAATCTTTGTTATTTTTAACCCTTTTTGATATTTTACTTTAATTAAATTTTAAGTATCAATTCTAATTCCTTAACAGGCCTTTTATATACCTTATTGATCTTTTTTATTTACAGTACCACTTTTATATGTTGGCAAAGCAAATATATTTAGAAGCTAAACAAACAAGAATTTTAAATAAAATCTAGTTAGAAGCTTGATGAATTTCTAAAAATAATGTTGTTTGTTCTTTATATTAGAAGTTAATTAACAATAGCTATTTAGAGTATCAGCCAACGCACAAATAAGAATTTAAAACTTTTACACCTGTATAATCTGCAAGTGGTAGTATTAGGAATAAATAATTAACTGCTTGTAGTTAAACAACGAAAATAGAAAAACTATACCACAGAATTAAAATTACATAATTAATACTAATTCCAGTAAAAACTACACATACTCGAGGGCAATTATGGAAAGTAAACAAAAAGGTTATATTAATAGATTAGATAATAGATTAAAATAGGTACTATAGAAATTGTTTAATTTTCAGTTAATAAAATTATCTGTTTTAAGTGCTTTTGAAATATACTGAGTATCTTAAACTAGCATTTATACAGTTGTATAAAATAGAAACAAAATTCTGATTAAGCAAAAGCAAGTTGACTCTAAGATATGGGTATTAAATAAGTCAGATAGATGCAAAGATGTTAATTAATTAGTTAACTTAGCTACGTGCACTCCACTGCGTACAGTTAGAACAGAAAATTACGAATGAGGCTTTTATTGTTTGCACATTATAACATGAATATTTGTTTTAACGTGAAGCATTCTGCGATTAATTCGTAATTTAAGTTACTAAATTAATGTTAAAGAAAGAAGGAATCATGATTACGGTTTAAATTGAAATAATCAAGTAGGTAGTCAAAACCTCAAATGGTACAAAAATAGTTCGGGAATCTCATGTATTATTTGTGATGATTCTTCAAAGGAAATCAAAAACGAAACCTTTTTCAAAAACAAGTTACTTATGGTGTCAAAAGAAACAACTAGATACAGTAATCAATGATCATATTTTAGCTTATTCTAACATTAAAGTCTCTTGTTACTTAGCAGTTGTATCATGTAATCTGTACTCTTCTTACTAATGCTGCAATAGCATATTTTCCACACCTATTTCGGTAAGGTAATGATCAATTTTCTGTACAGTCGTAGAAAAATACATTTTTCAACACAGACCAAAACCATTCACTGATGAAGATCGAGATACTTAAACTGAACTGTCAGTCAAAAAGCGATTATCCCAATATTAGGCTTTTACTATCAAACAGTGGGCTCTGCAGAAAAACACCCAAGAAGAAAAATATAATAATTTAAAAGTTTTTAAATCTTTTAACATTTAGTTTGCTAGCCAACATGCTGCCTGAAAAGAAAAAAACAGATCAAGTATAGACATGAGAGCATGCAGTACAGTCAACTCATAAAGTAATGTCGCAAAATATTTTACATTTTACCGTTTAACTCCTTCTCCTTCTTTATAGATAGTAATCAATTAACCAGGAATAATTTATTAAGTTAGTATTTATGGATTGCAAAGGTTTTCATTAATTTAGAAATTAAATACCAGAATGTGAATCATTTTGCGACATTACTTTATGAGTTGACTGTACAGTGTTGGAATCGCGGTTTCTGTAAGCTGAGAATACAAACAACAAAATGTTATTAACAAAAATTAAGAGAAAGAAACAGGAATCGAAACGATTTAAAAGAAAAGCAAAGCCTATATTAAAAACGACTAAGAAACATAAACAAGGATGAAGATCTAGAGATATATAAGGAGCAACAAAGACTAGAAAAAGAGGAATAAACAAACAAAGCAACAAACCTAGAAAAGAAATTGCAAAAAACACAGAAGTGCAAGTGCACGTTTGTGCAAAAATCTAAAAAGACGTGAAACGATTAACAGTTTGATAGGAGAGAAAAAATATTATACAGATAATCTTATCAAAAATGGGGAAGAACCTTTAACAGAAAGTCTGCAAGGTGAGCTGCATGTAATAAACCTTGCAAGCATTTAAATAATCAATCACTAGAGTTACGTAATAAATTAATATAGCTTGGTCATTAAATCTCTGGCCTTGTTAAAACAAACTCCCAATGGTTTTATTGACAGTTTTACGTGAAGAAGGTTTTAGACTCAGAATTTACTTCGTCTACACACAATATCACTGCTGATAAACTTATTGTTGTGTACTCCAAGGGATTGTAGTGCTGAATCATATGTGTCTGCTTATATCGAGACTAGAGACTCGTTGAATTTAGTATAGGCAATTAAAAGAGGGAGTTGGGGGAGTTAGGTAAAGCTACAATATGTCTGTGGGGGAGAATATACAAGGAATAAAGAAAAGTACGCACGAGAAAGAAAAGAATGCAAGAGGAAGAATGAGTACAGAAGGGAAAAGAAACTATCCAATCTTTGAATAGCGCTTGCTGCATACAAACATTAAGAAAACGCAAAAATCAATACTATGGATCAGTTTGATCTAATATGGTGAATGCTGATCAAAGGCTTTAACGTCATAACAAGTGCCCAAAACACAAAACAAGTAAAAACCATTAATATACCAAAATAGCCAGCAAACTAAAAGAGCAGCCGTAGATGATAAAAGACGAGACAGCTATCCTGGTAGAAAAATGTTATAAAAGAACGTCTTTCAAGAAAAATTCTAGTTCTGCAATAGAAAACAAAGCAGAAACGAAAGACAAACAAACAAAATACAAATCGAGTAATAAAACACCCTTAAGGATAAGTACCGACAAAGAAAGTTGAATTATTGAGTACCAAGTTAAGAAACCAGTTAGAAACCACCATAAACTGAGACCATGAAAACCTTTGTTCATATTTACATTTTGACTTTGATTCTATTGCTCAGTACTCATTCAGAAACTAATAGTATTTTAAAACTGCATAATATTTTTAAGAATCGCAGATTGAGAAATGCTGATCTGCCTCATATAACGTGCAGAATCAGTATATTCTGATCTTCACTTTTTGATCGCTGAATTATACAGTTTATTAGTTTTTCCTAGTAAGTTTTCTACAACCTATTTATTTACATTACCCTCGAGATTTATAGTCTGCAAATTAATAGGGTAAGTCCGAGAGTATAACTGTTAATTTTAATAAAACGGCTAATGACAATCTAACATATTTATTTAAGAACACTTAGATGCATTCTTACGTAATCAAAAAAGGTAAAATAAAAAACTATAAAATCGCAAAATATGGAAAATATGTAAAAAGCCACCTTACCCAATTGGTAGAGGTGAGATGACCCACACACTACGGGTGAGATGGCTCGCCCGTTTTCATGTCAATGAAAGGTTGTAGGTAGATTTTGTTTATTTTTTCTTACGCAGAGATTTGGAACATTCATGACAATAATCTTGAAACTTCGAGCAGTTTTCGTGAAAGCATCGTCTACAATTTATATTTAGATCCTGTTCATCAGAGGATGATGAATAGGTAAGAGCTTTTCTTGATATTTTCTTAACTTTACTGATTTTTTGAGGTTTTTTCCTTTTCTGATTTTGTTGTTTTTTTGATGCAATGTGTTGCCTTTTTGCTATATTTTCAAGGAAAGTTAGAACAGCAGCAATTTGTTTGCTTCGTTTTTGAAGCCGTTTAACAGAAGAAGTAGAAGAAACAGGATTTATAACGTCTAATATGTTAGCCTGGGCTTATGTCAGCGTTTTGTTGGTTTGCTTCCGTTTGTAGATTTGGATCAATAATATTTGTATCTGTTTGAGTTACAGCCGGAACATTTCCTGAATCATCAAGATTTTGCATTGGTATAACACTGGAATCATTTAAGTAGACATAATCTGGTATTGCATGTTGATTCAAAGGAAAAATGCCGGTGGCCCTAAAGGCAGCAACTGCATTATTTACTGATGCAGCCCTGGTTCATCCTGCTGCTAGCAATTTTCCAAACTGCAGTCAGTTTATCCTCCTAGTTGAATTTGCCTCAATAAACAAGTTGCACGCATTATTAAAATAAGATTTTAATGATTTAAAAAAAACCTGTCCAACGGCTGCAGAAACTGGGTGATGTGGCTAGGAAGGCATAAGAGAATGATACCAACCTCCTCTACATATTCCAACATTTTCGCCAAATTGCAATGACAGGAATGTCCATCTAAAATAAGTATAACTTTGCCTTGCGGTCTGCTAGGCACAAAGTGATTCTTCATCTTCATCTTCATCCAGTCCAAAAAAATTTCGCTGTTGATATATGCTAATTTCTGGTTCATGTAAAGCACCGATCCAGGCGGCATACCGTCTTAGAATTCTGGTTTTTTGTTTTTCCTCTTTAGTATGCAGGCTGGAGGGAGAAAAACACCTTTCACATTACAACATGAAATCACAGTTATTGTTTCACCTTTCTCACTGTATGTAATTGCAGCTACATTCTTTGCACCTTTCTCTGCTATAACGTGTCCAGACCGATTATTAAGCTGTAATCCTATTTCATCCATATTAAATATATGCCCTGCTTTGTCTACAAGATCGTTTTAAACAAGTGTTTTTCGCAAGAGTTCGAAATATTCTTTAACGTCTTTTCTATTCATTTCTTGCAAACGGGCTAACGACACGCCTTCAGATTTTCTCACCGTCAGATCAGGATGTCTCTTTAAAAACATGTTTAGCCAGTCGTACCCTGCTAGCTGTTTCTCCTTATTAAATGAATGCTTAATACCTAGTCTTTCGGCCAAATTATATAACATTGACCGTACGGACTCCCTCGAAGGTGCAAAGCCTTGCTTTTGGAATTTTTTTATGTGCAGTGCTATTTTGTTTTCGTTTGCATCTGCCAATAATAATGACGGCCCTAGACTTTTCTTAACAAAGTTATTGAGTTTAATTCGTATTTGCAGGGTTGGCTGCGACACTCCAAAGTTTCTTGATGCAGCATTTACACCCATCGTTCCATTTTGGACTACAGCTACGGCATCCAATAATTGTTGTTTACTCCATAAACCTCTGTTTTGGTTGACTTTTCTTTTATATTCCGTCGGCATGTTTTAAAATTAATAGCAAGGTATAATTTCACTTTTTAATTGTTAGCCATTTCTCCCTGGAAATATTGAGCCATCTATCCCAAATTTCATAGTGAGTTGACTCACTGAATAACTACTGGATGTTAACAAATCCTAACCTATAATCACCACTCTGGTCATTTTTTTTTATTTGAGTCATTTTATCGTCGATTGATAGAATCAAGTCGAGTGAATACAAAGTAACAAAGATACAGCAAAGCGTCTTTAACTTTTTTAAGAAAGTCATGTGGTAAGGCGTACATAAAGCTATTTTTTTTCACATACTACAAGCAAGTTCGGATATAAATGGAAAGATTGCATCTTTGTATTGGTCTCGTTGTAACCATCAGTAACAAGACAAATAGTCTATTACTCTTCAGTTTTATAACGTTTGTATTTGCGGTCTGTTAAAAAGAAGCAAAATACAAAAATCTGTGGAATTTCTGCAAACTTATCTGACTCCGATTAAAACCTTGCCCAAAAGGAACGATCAATCTAAAAAACCTGGTAGATTCGAAAAGTCCAAAATAGTTTCAAAGCAAGGATTTTGCGTTGCGCAGACCAACGACTGAGTTTGAAGCATTTCATTTACCAGCTTATTTTGTAAGACATTCTAGACTGTTTGAACTAATCGGACTTTTCAAAACGATAGGATTTTCAAAATCTGATTTGACTCAGTTTGATTATACTAAGAACCAGCTGATGAAAGCGGGTTGGCCATAAGTTATAAGCATAGATAAGTAACATTTTGCATATTGAGAATTTTAAGTTTACTTTTGCTACGATTTTACAGTTGCTGTTGGATTAAGGGTAGGACGTATGTAAAATATGTATAAATATTGAGCATTCATACACCAACTGCTCCTGATAATATACTAAAACCCAAACAAGGGGATGAGTTGAGTGTTAGGCTGTTAAAAACAAACCTAACTATAACTAACAATTAAGCAATTAACAAAATGAGGTAATATATTAAGTGCATGAGTATTATCCCCTAGCACTGAATTGCATTTGTTGCATTCTGATGCAAAACGTTTTTAATTGAAGATTGTTTACCATTGCTAAAAATAAAACGATATCGTATAAACAATATGCGTATTAATAGATACTCTCTCTGTAAGTTATGTAAATATCTCATTGAAATATTATTTACTTAATTAAGACATTAAAAAATAACAGTAAATTCAAACTAATCCTTGGCATATTTTAAAAGTTCTTACTGTTTCGTTCGTATATTCTACTTTATTACTTTTAGTATAGTTTTATTGCCACAACATAAAAAAGTAAATAAAAATACTATAGCAAATTAGTTTCCTCCTTTTCTGCAGTGATTATTTTGTTTACCATTTGTTATATAAAAATGTTAAGCTCCATGTGTACACTTAAAGTTATTGCGGGTATCATCATTTTAATATAGGATGTTCTCTTTGTTATTACACGCGTCAGGTGGTGTCTTGTTATTGTAGCTCACGCATGTGCGATCATTTAGACTTCTTTATAATCACTACCAGTATCATTTATCATGTGCATGGATGGAAATGAAAGGGGCGCATTTTAAATGGAAGTGTAATTAAACCCACGCCCTCTGAGATAATGGTTATAGAGCAATTACGTTTATGTAGAGTAACCCTTCATGTGTTTAAACTAGTGCATTAAATCTCTCTTCTGTGTATCTGAAACCTGAAATTGCTTCATGTTCGTTTTGCAATTTCTTCTAGTCGGGTGAATTTATCTAAATTTTCAACTTTTACCATTAAACCTAAAGTACTATTGACAAATCTAAAACTTTAGCAGTATAACTTCGTATCACTGGACATAATCTGTAACTTAAGTGCATCTCGTCTCTATAAACATAACTAACTTAATTTAGCGAAAGACATAAACCGGAAATTCCGAGATCTATAGACAAAACTCGGTGCCCGGAATTTAATTTCCGGAAAATAGTGTTGATGTAAATTTACATTTCTAACCCTTGGATTTAGTCATAAAGAAAACAATACGTATTTCAAGTTCTGGTTGAAAATTTATAAAAGGGGGATCGGTATATGTACTATATACGGAGTATTAGTGCGAGCGATGTTTCTACAAAATATTGTATTACTGTTAAGGTCTAACCGACCACGGTCGTTCTAAATGTTTGTCATAAATGTATCTCTAAACGAGCGTATTTTATGGGCCTCAATTTTATTAAAATCTCTGTAGACATTTATTGGCGGACGTTGCTTGTATGCTGCGTTGCTGTATATACATTTCCATGTGGTGGAAAATTATTGCACGGAAATTAACTTTATTGCTGATTCGAATTAAAAAATGATTAATTTATGTTTAGCAGTATCTTTGGTGCAAGATAGTAAAGAAACATAAATTATTGTATTCAATACTTTGTACTGATGTGTTCTCTGTAGCGTTGTTAAATGTTAGTTATGTATAAGTGCGTTGGCTTTGCAGATGGTGTTGTCATTCATTTCCAGAAAAGCAATTTATTTTTTTACTGCTTCACTAGTGAAGTTATGCAGAGACTGAATCAAAGAAGGACGTACACATTTATGTATTTTATGTAAGTGTACCTAAAACAAAGAGTTATTGTGCCTCTTAAGTTAGTAATCATTTGTTTTACATCGAAATCAAGTCCAAAAGTATTTAAAATGAATCATAGTTATTTCAACAGTTTCTTTAGAAGTGAAGATCAATCAAAACAATGTTGGTAATCGGAGAGATAATAGATTTTTGCCTTTATATTAAATATATATAAACCCCCTTAAAAGATAGGACAATTTTATATTTCCTACTTTGGAAATATTAATATTTAAATGTTGGCAACTGTTTATCCCTTCAGCTACAGAACATTAACAATTTAAAAACATCTGCTCTTCTTTCTTTTACATTTTACAGGATAAAATCTTTCTCCAAGGGTTTACAGTTTATTGGCAGTAACAGAATAATGTGGAATCGTAACCAATTAAAATTGACATCATTAGTTACAAAAAACTGACAATAAAAGAAATTTAGAAGCTTCAGCAATGCGCTTTAAAAGTATGAGTTTATAGTCTATATTCAACTCTAAGTTTACTGAGCAATCGTTTTCTGTAGAAAAGAAAAGTTAATTTGACAAAAGCTTATTAGAGTGAATAGGAGTAGTAAATAGAAAACGAGGTTATTAGGATTAACGTCAGTTACATTCATTTAAAATTGAAAGATTTACATAAAAGAACAAAATGAAGAGCCTGTTAAAAATATTCAATTGAAAACCAAACCAAATATTGTGTTAAGGAATACTTCGTTTTCCACGTTTTACTAAAAACAAAATGAGCAGCATTATAACAAATTCAACCTATGGATGAAGTATAGAAATCTCTACAACCCAAAATGAAGAAGTTATCTTTCAAATCAGAATAAAGGAAATTAGGTATTATCAGCTCTTTATACAAGTAATGTGTACGCCTTTTTTTACCAAGGCCACTATGAATAATCGCCGTAATCATAATACAAAAGCTATCTCTCTCATCATATCGTGCTCAACTCAGTTTTATTTTAAACAAAATTGTCTGATTCTTGCAACAATCTATCTTACTTTTTCAGAACAATTTTTAAAACTTGACCAAAGTCAAAGTCAGTCAGAAAGTTGTAAAGCCAAATGGTAGCAAACACTCTTTCTAGAAACTACTTATAGGAGGTTATCCTTCTGCATCTGCCATTTCTATATATTTTTTATTTCTACTCTGAACAAAGTGACAAAGTGTTAACTACATCTTTCGATAAGTTTGTATAACTAGTCTGATTTCGGTACTTTTTATGTGTTTGGTTCATCTTTCTAAAATTCAAGTTTGTTGACGCCATAGTCGTGTGATTTGGAAATTGTAAAGCACTACTCTTACTAGCCGCAGGCGGCATGAACAGGTTTGGCAAAGACCGATTATTATCTACCTTAATAAACAAAAAAACTGCTTTGGCGGTATTAACGATACAAGATCAAAGTCACCTTCATGGTTAGCTAATGTGACCAATGCTTATAGGACGTGCAGTTTCTTCTTACCACGAAAATGAGTTACCATTGGATGTCCAATTACTTCCCGTTATTGATGTAGACCGAATAGAACAGACAGCTTGTTTCTGCTACAATGGTTGTTTATAATTAGGTGGATTAAAGTCACTTCTTATCCTAAAGGCATGAACGAAATATTTAAAAGTAACATTCCACACGAATTTTATAAAAATTTGTCAAGAATTTCATGGAAATGTGTAATGATGTTATACGCAGTATGCAGACAATTGCTTTATATTAGCGTGATGAACTATGAAAAACAGGCTGTAGATATAGTTCAAGTTGTCAGGATGACCTGCTACTATTGTGTACCAAATTCACTAAACGCATTCTCAAGTTGTAGAAAATAGAACATTATTAAAATGGAAATAATACCTAAGCAATAAAATATTGAAAAAAAAAGTAAAAGGAAACCACACTACTTATTAAATTAAATAAAACCAAAGAAATACGTAGAAATATTTAGAAAGGTTTTAGGTAATTATCGGAAATTTAAAAAACCATCATAAGAAGGATTTCTAAGAATTACTTAATTTATTTTTCAGTTTAAATGAAAACAAAAACTGGAAACAACTACATATGAAGGAATCTTATAATAAGAACAAGTTGTAAGCTCATACATTTAGGATTTTTTTTTCTATTCCGTATTACACTGTATCCTATGGCACTCACTGTATAAACAGCAAAGAATAATAAGTAAAAAGTTGAAAATTTTTGTCAAACTTAAAAATTTGGAAATGAAATCTGAATACATCCATAAAATTAATTTTATTTGACTTGTCGTGAATCTGGTATGGAGAAATACCCTTGTGTGTCAATGAAACTTAAGTAAAATTTCTTTTAAGTGTCGATGACCGGCTGAGCACAGCAAGTACTTGAAATTCTTCAGATTACACAAATATGCACCCATTTATATACGATAAGTACAGAATGTAAGGCATACTCTTTATCGCTTAAGAGAAATGCAAAAACGTAATTAAACGAACATTAAATTTAACACGTTTGAGATCCACATCTTAAGATGTCCTTAAATGAATGTTCTTATTTCTCTATATGGTTTGCATGTGAAGAACTAAAATTGTTTTTCGATGATAAGATAGAGAATATGTTTGTTGAACAATCAAGTTGAAGTTCTTAATTTATTTTTTCCTACTTTGATAAGTCTGGATTTTACGTTACCTAATAGAAAATGTTGGGTTTTTAGAATTTTCGAAAAAGTATTAATCAGAAACACTGAAAATAGGCATTTGATTTTCATCTAGCAATTCAGTGCTTCATTTTGCAATTTTTTAAAAACGTAAATATTTGTATGCTCTTGAATTTTAAAGGTAATAAGCAAAAAATTTTTGTATATCATTCACAAATAATTTTATCCAGCTGTTGTAAATCTGAACATTTAACATTTCGTATAAAAACATCGCTATGGCTGTACTTATCTCAAAATACATGTTGCCGGTTTTTCTTTAATCTCCTGTGAAAGAAGTGACACTTGTTACAGGGAATAAAGGCCATAGATGCGACTGGATGAATTTGTTTCCACCGCTCTGAAGACCAGTAGGTATCAACGTTTTTGTTTTACGTGTAACTTGACTAATGGAAATAGATTTTATTAGGCAAAAAAGAGATTATTTACCTTTATCTAGCATATCAAGACAGTAGTCCGTACACCTTGCGCATCTACACTGTAAGAACAGTATATTTATAACCTACCATAGCGTATGGTTACCGTTGATAATATAAAATTATCTACAGGTTACGTTAGATGGCAGTATAGCAAATGATAATTAAAATAGTTTATCAAATTTGGTTCCGTTTCTATTTTTAACCTAAGTAACACCTTTCTCATTATAGATAAAGCCTGTAATTACTAGTTACTAAATATGTTTAAAGGACTTCTAACTGTGAGTACCTTTTGCGTTAGAAAAACAAAAACTCTAGTAATTAGAAGTTATCTGGAATCTTTCACTTTAAATAAATTGTGCCCTCTCTATGTTATAAAAAATAACAAATAAATGTGCTTACACTCATTCTTGCTACTTTTTATCTATCAATAATTCTCTTAAAATGAATGGTGTTTTTTCTAAACCATGCAAGCTTGTCAAATCTTCACGCAGTCTATATTATGGTGCATTCCCCAAAAGTATGATTGTGATCAGATTAACTTTCTTTACCAAAAAGAAAACCTTGCAGATTGCGATTATGTAAACACTGCGTGATTAGATTTCAGATATACCTAAATTATTCAAATATCAAGTCCAGCATATACATGGCATGAAGAATACATGCAATCAAAGCTAAAGAACTTTAAGCCACATATTTTTTGTACATTGCTTCTCCTCTACCTATAAAACGTGTCAAACTTCTCTGAGAGTCTTATGACAGCTTTTCCAAATTTTAGAGTTTTTAAGTTTGCATGAAGCTTCTTAAAGTAAATAAAAGATAAAATCGACAGACAACCTATCAATTTCACTTTGTGTAAACAAAAAGCCGCCTGAGTAGATTTCATTTCCACAAAGTTTTGGTCAAGTTTCGGTCTGTTCAGTACAACTGCGTTTATGTTCCAGTAAATTATTTCTACAGCTAAGCTTATTCGTGGATTGGCACGGGACTATAATGACTCCAAGAAACCTATTTTGTTAAAGTTACAATTTTAAGATTGTACATTGGCAAAGAAGGTTTTCAATATTCTACGTAGATCTACAGATGTACTCTTGGTTTTCTCTAAATTTTATCAACAAACGTGGTGTAACGGTCTGATATTTTCTTTGTGATGAGTAAATGACGATTTTCTTATTTAGGTTCAGGATGTGAACTCCATAAAAAGTGAAGACTTCTATTTTGTTTTAGAAGAGACCCATTATGGTAGCAGAATCCTATTTCAGTTCTCACACATGCCATGCTTTGCCTTACCCTGTCATAATCTCTTTTCTTAAATACCATCGTATTGTCTCCTGACATCTTGAACATCAGGAAATAAACATTGCTTGCATTATTATATGTATTGCAGCCTCTTTCTTTCTAAATGGTCTACATAAAGAAATCTCGACTTTTTAAACATATCTATCCGTTCTTTCATTTGTATCTTGTTTTAGAAAGTAGAACACTTTTAATGACAGAGTAGATGACAGACAACAATCTGAACAAAACAATATTAAAAACATTGAAGGTCCACGATTCAAAGTGATTAGTTTCGGGACCCTAAGAATAAAATTTTGTAATTCCGATACTAATGAAATTTAAAAAAAACTAAAATTGTAGTTTATTAAATGAATCTCTTGACAAAACAATATCTTACATCTAACATTTTATTAAAAAAATGTGACAAAAATAACGATATTTAGTATTAACTGTTTATAGGATTTATATTGCCCGATTTTGCTCCTAGCATCAATGGCAACGGAAGTCAACGATTTCTTCTTGTCCCCAACCAGTGCGGCCTTCATGCGCCCACCCACAGCACTTAGTCTTCATTTAATTTGGAAGTATAGGATTCCTGACAGTAAGCACAAATATCTTCATTATAGCTATTAACATTGTTCTCATTATCACTGTTTTCAAAATCAGAAGCTTCTCTGTTCAGTTTTGTGGTTTTCTTTCTTTTTAGTTGTGGCCATTTATTATTATTTAGTTTTAACTTTGGTATGTTCTTCTTCTTTGTGGTTGGTACATTATCTTCAAATTTCTGTTTGTGAAGAGACAATGTAATGATTGCGGTTTTTCTTCGACTTTTGTTGATTTGGACTTTTCGCGTCCTAAATATGTGGGACTGGAATAATATCGGCTGGTGACGCAACTCTGTAGAAGAACAAGAAAGTTTTGTTAGTGTAACAGCAGATATTTGCTTTGGAGGGGTCTACTCAATAGAAGAGTTGAAAGGTGAAACCACTTGTTTAGTTCGATTTCTGTCGGTGGTAGCAGCAGCAGCAAAATCGACATCGGAAAGCATATGAGGATTAAATAGTTGAAAAAATTCCCATTTTCGCAAAACCAGCCACGGCATTGTGTAAGATTACCGCTTTACAGTACGCGGCTGCAAACAGTTTGGATATTTGATATTGCGTAACCGCACGTCCAGGATTATTTCGAAGTCACACTGCCGCCTCTTTACTGTAATATGTATTTCAAGGGCTCATGAAACTTACGTCAAGAGGTTGTATTTAATGCGTGTAATGTGACGAGAAGCTTAGAATAATAACACTATTATCTCTTGCCTTCTTACTTAAAAGCAAGTTCTTAGTATGTGTCGTATGGCCATCAAGAAGAGGTAGCGCTGGGTCACCTTTTGTGTTTTTAATCGATTAGTAAAATGATTTAACCAGTTAACGAATACTTCGCTTTAAATCCATCCGCTCAGATGGCATGCCGCCACTGTTCCAGGAGGTGCATCGTCGAGCAGCTCGGCTTTCATTCTAACTCGAGGGAATATTATAAACGGAAGAACGTATGTTTTGCTGCTGTTGTTAGCTGCCCTTTCTCAGCTGAACTAATTATTCCAACTTGTTTCCGTCGTTTTAAAGTGATAGCCTTAGGTTGCTTTTTGGGCACCGTGATGATGCCCGTTTCGTCGACGTTGAATATCTTTGTTGGTGAAAATTTGCAGGTACCCATCAGTTCGTTAAAGAGGCTAAAACACTTATCAACGATAACTTTGTTGAAGCCCATAGCTCTTGGTATTGATGTTGGTTCTAGCGTCCGAAGTGAAAGTCTTAGATGGCGCTTCAAAAAGTGATAAAGTCAACCCTCTCCTGCAAGTCCTTGCGTTTTGTTGAAATTGTGCGGTATATTGTTTGTTTCGGCTATTTGAAACGCTAGTCGTCGTACATCTTTATAAGTAAGCCCAAACAAGCGGTTTTCCATTGTTATAATATGTTGAACTATTAGAATTTTCTTGTCCAGGAAAACAAAACTGGGTTAAAGAAGAACATAAAACAGTAAATTTTTTAATAAAATTTAGATCGCAGCAGTAGATGTTTAACAGTATTGTTATTAAACAAGTAACTTTTAAGCCTAGGACTAAAAGTGTTTCTCCAAAGTAACAAAAACGCCAACTTCAAATACAGAATAGCTACATTAAAAAAATAAACGCCTTCTAAGCAGATTAGATTTTTTGCTCGGCTATTGTGGTTAATCGAAACTTATAAAAGGTTTTGAGCAGAAGTTACTTACGACGGTTAATTTCTTAGAAGTAGAAAAGGCCTTTGCTTGATAAGACTTGGCATGAAGGTTTAATGTGCAAAATGGATGAATTTCTTCTGTTCACTTACAGTGAACGCAATAAAATCTGCTATGAAACACGTATTAGCCTGTATTTCACGAGTATCAATATTCCACCCATTATTATTTAATTGATACATGTGCGATGTACCCGCTGCAGAAACAAGCAGCTTACACAACACCATGATATAGAAGTAGCATCAGAACCACGGCGTTTCATTAAGGTACTGCAAGACTTAGAAATTTACAGCTAAGTACGAGGGTGATCTGAAATGTTTCCGACCTAACAAAGATACAAGACATTTTTTCTGAAATTTTTTTTTTATTTTTCAACATAGTCTCCTTGTAACTCTACACACTTCTCCCAGCGATGCTCCCATCTCTGTAACCCGTCCAAATAGTACTCGGCATTTTTCTCTGCAAAATAATTGTTCACGAAGGTGATTGCCTCTTCATTTGACGAAAATCTTTGTCCTCCAAGAGCAATTTTTAGATGAGGGAACGAAAAGAAGTCGCTTGGGGCTAGTTCTGGTGGTATTTTTGTTTCGGGCATATAATGGTGTATCCAAGTTTCATCTACAGTAATTAATCGGCACCAAAACTCGGATTTAGTTCGCCTAAACTGCGCCAAAAGAGCGTTGGAAATATTCATTCGAACACGTTTTTGGTCTAACGTGAGCAAACGCGGCACCCAACGCGCGGACAGCTTTCTCATGCCT